>JAGGCA010005467.1:799-10939 GCA_022876805.1 Osperalycus tenerphagus | reverse complement strand
AATCTTGTCTGTGCTCTTGTTGGTGACAACTCGTCAGTGATGAGTTGTCACCAAACTGGCACCACTATAGTTGAAAACACAGGTTCACAGATTTTACCTTCTTCGACTACTGTAGCACTTCATCCACACATTCAGTTTATGACTTTAAATCACAATTTGTTCAACCTGAAAATGTCGCTAATTGACTTCGTCGACTTTGGACATGGTGATATAAGATAAAAGGTGAACAAAAATGATGTAACTCACCGTTTAGAGCGCTGCTATGCGAGAGGACTGAAAGGGACCACACTCAAAGTGCACACAACAACAACATTTAAACAACTCGAACAAGCAAGTCAACTTAACTGAATAAATTAATTTGTCTCGTTAATGCGGATGACCGCACAAGTCCCTGAATCTGAGCATCTTGCTTAGTAAAGAATTAGTTGCGCTCAAGGTTCTCGTCCACGTTGGTTTGTTGAGATTGTGTGAATTTGAGTGTGGTCCCTTCCGGTCCTCTCGCATAGCATCACTCTAAACGGCGGGTCACATCATTTTTGTTCATCCTTCACAATATCAGAAATACAGTGAAACCTGTAAATGGGACACCAACGGGGGAACATGAAAGTGTCCCGCTCGGAGAGGTGTCCCTGAAAAAACAGACACAGTTCATTATTGAATATGCATATATAATTACGAAATTGGTCACATATTTACATAACACAGCGCTAATCTGACTACATTTTAGTAAAGTCCATTATTTTCGATTGCCATTTCATCAATTTGGACTCCGTTTCATTTTCACAAGTTTATTTTCTATCTTTCTTACTAATTCCCTTAACTCTTCGTCACCTCTCTCTAAACGAATTTTTGTCCCGGATGCGCAATTTAATGTTTCTTTTGCTCAAATAGGAGAATTCAACCTGCATTTGCACTTCTTCTATGTCATCTTCCCATTGCCTTGTGGTATTGGAACAAATGTCGTGGAAAAGTTCTTCCCAACGGTCACTAGCTTGAAAGGATATAACCAGATTACTACCAATCGAAGAAAATGCACTCAAATCGAGTTGATCATCATGAGTGACGAAATTTACCAATGGTCACGGTCGTGGCTTAAATTAATTGGATACCTCATACTGTGATTGTCCCGTATTGAGTGTTACCCTCCCTGGAGTAATTAAGCAAAAGTGTCCCTTGTCCCGTTTTTGGAGGCGTCCCTAATACAGATACTCGTTACCGTGTATTTTTCGTTGGGAATAATAAGAAATGTCCCTCGGTTGGAGGTGTCCCGGTTAGAGGAGTACCACTTAGAGAGGTTTCACTCTATTTCAAATGATTTCGAACATTCGCGGACTGGCCAGGCTCGCACTGCGCATGCACCGAACATCAGGCTCAATTCTACCAATTTTCTGGTCTTCCACCCATTTGCTCGTTAATTACTCGATTCATTTTGACCAGGCGTCGAAATGGTGGACTGTTCTGCACTCCCCAAAGGATGGAAGCGCGAGGAGATCGTTCGACGAAGCGGTTTGTCTGCCGGCAAGATTGATGTCTTCTACTACAGGTATGTCCAAGTTCCGTCTCATCGTCCTCTCACTAATCATCTCTCACCTATCTGGCTTTCTAATCACAGTCCGTCCGGCCGGAAATTTCGCAACAAACCGCAACTGGCACGATACTTGGGCGACTCGGTCGACCTGACGACGTTCGACTACCGGACCGGCAAGATCAACTCGATGCTGTTGCGGAAGAGCAAACGACAGAAAGGCGTCCAATTCGACTACAGTCGCGGCATGCGGAACGACGCCAGTCTCGTGCCGCCCATCCGGCAAACGGCGTCCATCTTCAAGCAGCCTGTCACCCTCATCAAGACGCAGCCCGACTCCAAAGTCCGCACAGACCTGAAACAAGGCAACGGCGAGAAACCCAAACAACTGTTCTGGGAGAAGAGACTGCAGGGACTGCACGCGTCCACCGTCGACCAGGACGGGTTCGAGAGTTTCGACTTGCCCAAAGGCATGAAGGGCTTCGTGCCCGAGGTCACTGACGACACACTTCTCAGAAGCATCGCGACCGCTCTCCATGTCCATTCGGCGCCCATCTCAGGTCAAACTGTCTCCAAATCTCTCATGGAGAAGAATCCAGCTGTCTTCTTAAATCCCGATCAGCCGCTCGTTCAGCAAGTTGTCATCTCCGACGAAGACATTCGCAAGCAAGAAGACCAAGTCCTGATGGCCAGACGCAAGCTTGAACAGGCAATCAATGAGTACGGCTGCTAATTGATCACGTAACTGGCACGCGATCGATGCAATATTCGTATTGGCTCTGCCACATTTCCATCGTAGTTGATGAGCATGTATAATGTGTGTAGTTCTCACGTCAAACGTGACGGCCAGTTCGCGGCGCAACGCTTCGCGCGTATGTATGACGTATCTCATCCATGCAAGTATGAATTTATTTCAATTTAATTTCGTTGCAATCTCTCGCTTGCACAGATCACGCCATGAATGACAGGGGTGAAGCTGATTTGAATTTCTACCTGGCGGTCGGCTGACTTGTTAATCGTAAAATCGACCAGTCTGATTTCATTGCAAAATATTTGAACTCTCGAATCATTGAAAATATGCTCTTTTGTACATGATGGGAGATGTGATGGAGTAAATTTGATGCACCACTCATTTACTTGTCATTGTAAGCTGTCATCGTCTGATTGAGTGGATTTTCTGGGGACTTTCGCCACTCTTTCTTGAGCATCTGCTTGAGTTGCGAGAGTCTTAGATTGGGATTTTGGACTTTCAATCGTGGCAAATTGGCTTCTTCAAACGCGTTATAAGCCGCTTTCACTCGTCGTTCAGGGTGTCTGTCAACTTCCGGTTCCTTGACCCTGCAAAACATGCAAAAAGCGAGCCATCAATAACTGGTTCTGGTTCTGCTTCTTGTTACTCAATCAACTCACGACAACACAGCGATCGCCTCGTCCACACTCCGGGCCACGTCTCCCTCGACCGCCATTCGGTTGATATTCTCCTCAATGGGCTTGTCATTGACCAAATCGAGCTTCTTAGGCTTGTCCTGTTCCTGCGTCTCGAGCATGGACTCAATCTGGTGTCGCGTCATCTTCATCGTCTGCGACTTGTTCCCGGTGATGGCCGCGACTTCCTCCTCATAGGCAGCCTTGTTGGCCGCCTTGCGTTCCTTCTCTTCCATCTTCTTCTTCTCCTTCTCGTCTTTCCTGTTCAGTTTCCTCACGACATGCTTGTCATCGTCCTTCCAGAACTCGTCCTCCTTTTCACGCACCATCTTCTCGATATCGGCCTGTTTCTTGGCATCTTTCCTGGCTTTGGCCTCGACGGCTTTCGAATTGGGACCAGCTTTCTTGGGCATGGTGAGAAGAAGGAAAAAGTGGTCGGTGTAGAAATGAGACGAAACCAGAATTTGTGAGCGATTGTTGGTACTCGCACGTGATAGGCTGACTGCGTTTCTGGTGCTGTCCAATCAGATCGGTGAGCATTTTTCGAACGCGACGATCGGTTGAGTCTCGTTCAGCATTGTTGACGTGCAGCAAAACTGACACATCACGTTCACCGTCTTTCAACTTCGCTCGTTTATCAATCGTGTGCAACGCAACAGGTATCCAACAGGTAGCCGTCGTCTTGGGTCGCCAACTAACACCTAAAATTCTTCTCCTTCGCAGGGCATCAGTCTCAGTATGAATCAAGTGTCTCAATCAACGTCCACCACCTTCTCCGATGTCGAGAAAGAGAATGTCGTCTTGTCCGGTAAGAATCAAGAAAATGGTTTCCAAGGCCACAGATCTACTCTCGCCATGCTGGGTGCCACAAATCCTGCTCGAAATGCTCGCCGGGTGCCATTGGGTGCGATCTACTTGACGGGCAAAAACCGAGACCTCGAACACGTCAAGAATGTCGACATTCTCGATGACGGGCCGGTTGCCGATCAGTGCGTCACGAGGCAGGGCTCCAGGCCGGTGGCCACTCAGAAGACGTTTGGTGATGAGCAAATGCAGATTGGTGATCAGCACTCGTGTGATGAGCAAATGGAGATGAGCATTGTCAAGATCCAGGTCAATGAGGACATCGCAGAAAGTCTAGTGAGCGAAGACGAAGACGAAGACGAGTCATCAGAAGGTGACGCGACCGAAATCTACGACAGCTATCCCACATTTGACACGAGTCTGCTGTCGAAATGTCGCGAGTACGCCGACGACATTCACGACTACTTGCTGGACCTCGAACGAAAATTTAGACCTGATTCGCACTACATGAAACGACAGAAGGACATCAACTCGAAAATGAGATCGATCCTCATCGACTGGATGGTGGAAGTGACCGAAGAGTACCAGTTCCACGATGAGACTTTGTTCCTTGCGATTAATTTCGTTGATCGGTGAGCGTCAGCTTTTGGTCACCTTTCGGTTGTTCGTTGCTTCAATTTCACTCTTTCCGTTTCTTTTAGATTTCTTTCTCGAATGGCAATCAATCGGCAGTCATTCCAGCTGCTTGGTTTGTTATCTGACCACGACATCGAATTGAATGAAACTAACTTTTGTCCGTTATTTACAGGCACAGCTGCCTTATTCATTGCTTCGAAGTATGAAGAGATCTACCCACCGGACATTCGAGGTAATAGAGAGCCAGATAGGGAAGTGCATATCGCAGCTCGTCAATTACGATTCGTTATTTGCAGAATTCGTTTACATCACCGACGATTCTTATGAGAAACTTGACATTCTCGACATGGAGAAGATGATCTTGAAGGCAAGTTGTTGTTGCACAGCGAGCGATACCGATGTGAGCGCGTTCAGTCATACATCGCTATCATTGCAGGTCCTCGACTTTCAATTGTCATTCCCGACTGTTCACTACTTCCTCCGCAAGTACTTCTTCGAGACCCAGCTGCCTGATCATGTCTACCACTTAGCTGAGGTACTATTTAACGAAGATCTCTGCCTTGGAGACTAACTTAGCTAATCATAACGATGCATTGACGTCATTTCAGTATTTGTGCTACTTGGCCCTCCTCGAAGATCTGCCATTCCTCCAGTATTACCCGAGTGAAATTGCAATGTCGTCGATCATTCTGGCAGCGCACACGTTCGGTTCACAGCACCTGGTCAATGATCACCTTATGAAAGCGATTCGCGATGAGAGTGATGACAGGTCGAATGCTCATCACTCGTGTATCGACGCGTTGCACAAGATGCAGAAATTCGCATCTGTCCATCCTCAGAAAGCGATCTACCAAAAGTACTGTTCGCAAAAGTAAGACTACGCTGATTTATCAGGAAAATGTAATGCAGGTAATTTTCTGTTGTAGGTTCTTGGGCGTGGGATTGGTCGAGGCAGTGACGGAGGTGCCTCGAATTAAGGATGTGTAACATTTTAAGCATGAGCACCCATTGACGAGACCTCGTTGATATTTGTCACGATGCCACGGTTGGTCATCTTATTTTATACACGCAACACCAGCACGCCGTACAAGCACGCTCGAATTATATTTTTAATTTCATTTTTAATTTCCGCCAATTCTGTAAATGAAAGCAATTAACAGCGCATTGATGAACAGTCGACTCGGTCATTTCGTCGTCTACAGTTTGCTGACACGAAGAGCGTCACTATCGAGTCGAAGTGCTCGATGAAGATGATCTGCTGCGAGATCGACGTCTTCTTTTTCGTCTCTTGTTCGATTTTTTACCATTATCTTTCTCTTTCTTCACCTTCACAATCTTTGGCTTCACATCTCGTTCGTCATCTGAGTCCTGAACCGGTTCAGGAGTCACTTCTCTGGGCGCGCAACCCTCCTCAATGAGCTTCTTCGTCTCCGGATCGATGTCCTTGTTGTCCTGCGGGACACGGTAATTGGAGACGTGATCGACGCGAATGGTGCGTCCGACGAGCTTGATGCCGTTCAAATTATCTACGGCCAGGACGGTGCTGCGCTGGTCTTCGTAGCACAAGAAGCAGAACCCTTTCGATTTGCCCGTCTTCTTGTCGCGCACCAGATTTATGTTGACCACCTCACCGTATTGAGAGAAGACGCAGATGACGTCTCCCTCGGTCAGTTCGTAGGGGAGACCACCGATGAAGACCCAGGCACTGTCCTTGTACATGTCATGCCAGGACTTCTTGACTCCGAGCTCGAGTTCGCGCTCATTCAACTTGGTGATGTTCTTCACGTTCCTGAAATGAGAAAATCACGTCAAAAGCTGATCATCAAGTCATCATTCAATACTCACGTTAACGGATTCATTGTAGTTAGAACAGATTTAGATGACTAGATCCTGGTCAGCAGAACATGAAGGAAGAAATTGTCCCAAGAACACAACGAGTCGTGGTGCAGGACTCGTCGAATCGATTAGAGGAGATCGACCATCGATGTCTGTTGAGGAATTCAAAGAATCTCGCAGGCAGTTCCTGAAGACAAAGGTAATTCGATTCGCGGAGTCCTAGATTGTTGTTCCTGGTCGTGATTCCATCGCTTGCGATCTGCCTCCATCGACGCACATCGACCATGGGCAAGGCGTCGCTGAAATCAGTTCTGCGCAATTTTCTCAATCACTTCGAAACTTTGGAGGCGCGTCGCAAGTCGGGCGCCGAAGATGATACCTATGCCATCCAGTTTCAGTCCCTCAAGGAACTCTCCGAATCGCTCAAGAACGACAAGAATTACGAGGTCTCCGAGGGCGAGAAGGATGTCAACAGGAAGAAGAACCATTACAAAGATATCATGCCGTGTAAGAAAGAATCTGCCAAGTACTTAAAGTTGTCGATTCCACGGTTTTGGTTTTTTCCTGGTGACCAGATAACCACAGTCGAGTAGTGTTGAGCGAATATCCGGGCGTGCCAGGCAGCGACTTCATCAATGCCAACTATATCCGCGGGTCTTCGGGATCTTCATGTGCGTACATCGCCTGCCAGGGACCTCTGCCCAACACGTTGGTCGACTTCTGGCGCATGATGTGGGAGTGCGACGTCACCGTCATCGTGATGGCCTGCAACGAGCACGAGGTCGGCAAGTACAAGTGCGAGTGCTACTGGCCAAAACAGAGTGACCAGCACCAGCAGTACGGCAACATCACCGGTGAGCCATTTGCCTCCTTAACACTTCTTCTAACACTATTAACCCACAATTTCCTAATTCCTTTCATATTCTAGTCCAACTCGTCAAGTGGCGTCAGGTTTGCCCCGATTTCCTCGTCCGCACATTCCGTGTTTGTGCTGATGACCAGGAAAGAATCGTCTGTCAATTTCACTACACCACCTGGCCAGACCACGGTCAGTGCCGCATGGCAGGCATTCGTCACACTTGACCTAACACAGTATTTTCGTTCTGGCTTGTTCTGCAGGTGTTCCGAGTTCCGTGCAACCAATTCTCGAGCTTGTCAGACTCATGAGAGATGTCCAGGCAAGCGAAGCGCGTCCTATCCTCGTGCATTGCAGTGCTGGTTGTGGTCGGACTGGAACAATCTGCAGCATAGACTATGTTTGGGCGCTTTTGAGAACTGGAAAATTGACGGAAGGCGAGGCGAATAAGTTGTTGAGTCAGTCACGGAAGCTAATTGATTGTGATGTTTGTCATGCAGATTTCAGTTTGTACTCGATAATTAGCGATATGCGAAGGCAGCGAATTGCAATGGTGCAGACTCTCGAACAGTACATGTTGTGCCATCGAGCCGTCGCCGCTCTCTTCGAACAGCAGCTCAAGATGATCGATGCGCACACCTACGAGAACCTGGACGAGGATGGCGAGCCACTCGTATTGAAGGAACTGATTGATGGTGGTTGCGAGAAAAGCTCGTCTGGGACAGAGAGTGTAGATGATGAAACCGAAGACGATTCAGTGGACGACGAAGACGACGAAGACGACGAAGACAACCAAACGGAAGGTGCTAACGTTCAAAAACTAATCGAAAGTTGGAAACAAAAGCAGAAAACTACGATCGACGTGACGTTGGATGCTGGTTTTCAGGTTACATCTTTGGCTAATACTTCAATCAACAACAGTGATGGAAAACATGAGAGGATCATTGGTAGAGCGACTGTCATCAGGCGACCGAGCATTGCCAAGTTGAAAGCGATCTTCGAAGGCAGTCACAATGAGAGCTATATGGAGTCACTTTCGCGCCCAGTTGTTGGCAGAGCACTTCAGAGAAGCTTCAGCACCCGCGAAACGTCTAGCTCAAGACCTTTACTCGACCCCACACCAAGCACTGCCATAACTGCTGATGAGCTTCAGAATGATTGTTTTCTACATGTGCAAACTGCATTGCAAGAACAACAGCAGAATCTGCAGCGCCAACTTCATATTCTACAACAACGACAATTGCAACATGAACAGCAGCAGCAACAGTTGCAGCAGCAGCAGCAACAACAACAACAACAACAACAACAACAACAACAACAACAACAACAACAACAGCAACGCCAAAACCAAGGTCAGCATCAAGACGAACAGCTACAACAGAAGATGAATTGCAGCATTTCATCGAGACAGGGGAATAGCGATCAGGAACAGCAACAGGACCAACAACAGCAACATCCGTCTCAGGCTCAACATCAGTCTCAGCAATCATCTCAACAAGCTCAATCATCTCATCCCCAGAATTATTTTCACTCCCAGTCCCAGTTGCCTCAACCTCCGACGCAGCCACCTGAACCTCAATCTCGCACTCAGCAACAAATTGTGATTCAGATGCATCAGAAGCAACGGGCAGCAATTACATCCGCCCCGCCGAAACCTCCACGAACTTATCAACACATCGTTAATCGTAATGTCCCCATTGTAAATGACGGAATCTATTCAGTTCCTGGTACCAGTCATCAGTTTGCGGACGGTGGACGTGGACGAATTATCGTGTCTGTCGCACTGCCAAACACTGCAAACGCACCACAGCAGGAGGAGTCGGTCTACGAACCTCTGGCTAGCCGGTTTAACGTTTCCGCGCCTAACTTGTCATCATTGGAAGCGAACAAAGTGGTACTTCCACCTTCTGCGAGACAGACACCAGCACCATTTGCCATTTATGAAGCCGTTCCGAAACCACTGGCAGTTAACCGAGTTAGTGCTGTTCAACCAGCATTGAAGATAAGGAACGCTCCTTACTGTGAACCGATCTATATCAGACGTGATCTCTCCGCTCCGTCGCTAGCCGACGGTTCCCACGTGCCAGTCCAAGCGAAGACATCAATGATGCGACTGCCAGTTCCAGGACCTCATCAAGGACCAATGTCTTCTGGAATTCCTAGTAGGCCTACGTATGAAAATATTTATGAAACGACTGGGAAGAAGCTCCTTCCGATGGCACCTATGCCCAGATTTGTACAGAACCCACTATTCCGCCCAGCAATGACATTTGTCCGTCCTCAGCCGAATTCCAGTCAGCCTAATCAACCTCGTGCTGCTCAACCTGTTGCTCCAGTAAAACCACCACCACCGCAAGCAACAGTTACGAATCATACTGAGAGTACAAGTGAATCAACGAAAGCGTCTTCTAAAGCACCGAAAGTGTCGAAAAACGCTCAAATCGCTGCCAAAAGCTGCTCAAATCGCGATGAACAACAAGAAAGTAGGAGATGTGATGCACAACAGTCGCAATCGAATTCAGTGCTGTCGAACGCAATGCAGCTGTTTAAGAGAAAGAAGAAGAAATCGAAACCGAGACCGGTTTCGGAGTCCAATCAAGGTGGACAACAGACTTTGTCAGGTACGCGAGACAAAACACATCGCATTCCATTACGAATTACGAATTTATTTTAATGTCATTTCAGGAGCTCGCATCATTCGTCCTCCACATTCGCATCGATTCACTGCCCCAACTCAGTGGACTCAAGTATAGACATTGCGAACGAATCACTGCAATGTATTTATTGGCATCTGAGACACAAAATGATCTCTATCTAAGTACATAACGAATTCAATTGAGTTGGATTTAAGGAACACGAAGATAATAGAAAAAAAATACTATTTTTGATACAAAATTCAGTAATTTGCCAACATTGTTCGCTGAAATGACGTAATCTGCAGAAGGAGCTCACCAGGAACGAGCGATCAGCATCGATGCACTATTCGTTGCAGTTGACGGCGAACTGGCCCAGCATCCGATAAATCTGCTGAAGGTCCCGTCGCACGTTGGCCATTTCA
>JAGGCA010005458.1:10719-40207 GCA_022876805.1 Osperalycus tenerphagus | reverse complement strand
CGACCTGCTGAGGGTCTGCGTTCTTCTTATGGCGCTGAACGTTGTCCTTCGCGGATCTGACCTGCTTTTTGTTGATTTTCATCTTCTGTCCAGGCAAATGAAGCTAAGACTAGGAAAAGTGAAATTTAAAAATTTAGGTGTCAGTGAGAGTCGAGAGGTGGCGCTCGGATCGATGTACAAGGAGATGGCCGGACGACAGAATTATTCTTCCAAGTCTGCTTCTCACCTTTCTCCGTTCGTTGCCTAATTCTCCACCCGTTCAGCCGCAAATTACCGCTCTTCAACGTCAATCTGCTCCCAATTTGGTTGTCCGCATTCATATCCTAAGCAAGTCATATCGGTAAGTCGAGCGAGTGGTTGGCAGTTTCAGGCCGATCATCAGGTGAACACAAATCATCAATCCGTGTTTACCTGCCAGAAATGAGTGGCGTCGGTGAGACGAATGCAGGTGCCCCAAGTCGGCCGGTGAACCCTCAACACCAGGCGTCATCGAAGCGTCTTCAGCAGACCCAGGCTCAAGTCGACGAGGTGGTCGGCATCATGAGGACCAACGTCGAGAAGGTGCTCGAACGTGACCAGAAACTGTCTGAGCTCGATGACCGGGCGGACGCGCTCCAACAGGGCGCATCTCAGTTCGAACAGCAAGCCGGTAAACTGAAGCGCAAGTTCTGGTGGAAGAATTTGAAGGTAGGTCACCATTCTGGCCACTTGTTGCCGGCCAGTTGCCAGGCTCCGCTCATGGAGCACCATCGAAATTCTCTCTCACTCTCTTCGGATTCTGACTCGATTTTGTCTTGATTGACTGCGCTTAACTATTCAGATGATTGCAATCATGGTTGCGATTGCGATCGTTATCATTATCATTATTGGAAGTGAGTAATCAGTAATTAACGTGTTTGTTTGTCTCCTCTCTCCAGATGATTGCCATTTTAGTTGCTGTCGTTGTTATTATTTTGATCGTGATTATCAGTAAGTTATCCCCCAGTTATTTTTAAGTTTGTTTCTCATTCTTCGTCAAGTTTCTCATCCGTCTGCATGCCATTAATCGGTGGTGTCGTGTTGAGCTTCCCGTTTATTCTTCTCCGTCGTCTTGATCGTCGTTCTTCCGATTCATCGTCACTCCATTGCCGCCTCTTCATGTTCACTCTCTCTGTCTTTATGATACTAATGCTGTACTATCTTTACTAACCTCGCTTTACGTGTATTTCTCATTTGCAGCTGGATTCTCCGATTAATATTAGCAGAGTGAGATAACACCGAACAAGTGCGTTGTTAATCGTCTTGTTATCCGTGTGTGTCACCGTCGATGCTGCAGTTCTTCGTGATCCAATTCCAATTCTAATACCGATGCTTGTTCCGTTGCCGTTTCTCCTCGTCACTTCAAACACGCAGTTAACTATTATCAAATACCATTAACGTCACTCCCAAGATTGTGCCAGACAACACCTCACCTCGCGTCTTGTTGCACAGTCATTATCAGTTCGCACATCTCATTTCCTATCAACTTTTCTTACAGTTTGGGCAACCAGCTAGCTCAACACGACTAGTTTCTCACAATAAATGTGCGTACCACGAGTCGTACCCGATCTTAAGATGTGTGTTTCCGGTGGCTCAATCCCATCGTCGTTTGATTCTCTATTTCTTTCTCTTGATTGGTTTAATCCGACACACTTTGTAACTGTCTGGAGATGTTCGTTTCAACGGTGATGTCAACTGCTTCTTACCAATTAGATTGCAATTGATTGATGATAGTCCCATATTTTTGTCATGTCTTCGATATTCTTATATAATTATTTCTATCAGAATGTGCTTTGGCTGTTCGTCGATTAAACGTGAGCTTACTAATGAATTACGCAAATCACATTGCATCGCGTTTCTAATCAACAGTCCATTTCTCTTCAACATTGGTCCAGCAAGTTATTAATTAAAGTTCTGACACATAGAGAAAGTAACTAACGTACAATAAGTCGATTATCTGAGTACAACCTGACCAGCATACTTGCATCGGTCAGCGATATGACTTGGTTTTCGACTACTTCAAGATGCATGCTAAATTGAAGTCACTCGAGTGATCACAGTTTCGTAATTGGAATTTTTCATTTACAAGCAGTTTCGTAGTCACTTGCACCCGTTACTGCTTGGAACTTCTTCTGGAGAAACGATTGGAAGACTGTCGCATCAATCAACTTCAGGTGTTTGCCTTCGATCTCGAAGGGTTCGCAAGTGAACTCTTTGCACACAGTTGTACGATCTGTAACGTCTTCGCCGTTGTACAGAATTCGAATCAAGTTCTTCTGATTGGTCGATGTGTAAACTTCGAAAACAATTCTTGAAGCGTAAGGAGGAACATGGCCATCGAAGAATCCCAAGGCAACGGTGATGGGTACGAGAGTGATGTCATGACCCGAAAAGAGTCTGAATTTGATGCTGGACTTGTCCGCGTTCAAGAAGTGCGCGGCGAGATCATCGAGGAAACCCTTCATCTTGAGCCAACTCAGGTGAGAGTGAGCTTCGGAAGCAGCCAGTCGTTTGCCCTGCTCGTCGATGAAGGCAGTCAAGTGTGCGACATCAAGAAAATTGACGCAATTATTATCATCGAGACAGGGCAAATCGTGCCCGTGACACAAGTACGCGACCAGGCCATCGAGCACAGCAACGGGCGTTGTGAAGGGATCAGGCTGATTTTCGTTAGCAGCAATAATTCGACTCACTTTGGCGATCAGTTTCTCAATGATTGGAAGCAACTCTTTCTTCTCGTTCATAACACGTACGCTGAGTGCTTCGAATTTATCGCACTTATTCGTACAGTAATCCTTTGAACCACAGAACATGGTGCCGTCAGTCGGCTCGATGGAGGGAAATTTCTTCCAATCAAATATTGGATTCTGTGCATGTTCACTGAGGAATCCGAACGTGAAGGCGATCGCGCTTTGAAACGTGCGAGCATATTGAGTGGTCAGAACTTTCATTTCGCTGGGGCTCTGAACCCGTAGCAGTTCCCGATAGACAGTAGCGAGTTGAGATCCGAGCACCAAATGCTGAGTGACACCATGCAGAGTGAGATGTCCCAGAATGCATTCCTTGTTTGGCAGTAATGAAAATGGGAGTGGAAATTTGATTGCTTTCTTCAGCTTCTTCTGTGAAGCAGCGAACAGTTTGTGCATCAGATCGAGGCCGTGCTTATTGGACAATGAATTATCACTGGACGATAGTGGATTGCAGTTAATTGACGACAGCATTCTGATGGATCTGAGCGGACCACGATCGCCGTGCCGAATGACGACCGCCACCTGCGTGAGATGCAGTTCCGAATTGGCCACGATCGACGTGGCCCAGGTTTCACCTTTGACCGCTATGTTGCTGGCGGGATTGCAGTACGTCGCGATTCTCGTCGATTGCACGCTCTTCACTTTCTTCCTCCATCTGGCCGTCTTCTCCAACAACTTGCTTTCATCGTATCCTACATTAGTAGCGATAAAATCTGCGACGACAAAACGTGTCAATGATGACCGGTTATTGCTTCGCATACTCACAGATGATAAAGCAGCTGAGAATCCAAATGAGGAGAAAAACAAGCAGCGCACGCCTGAGTCGTCTGTTGCCGATAAACTTCATCGGAGGCACGATGAATACAAGGTAAGAAGAAGAAGAACATCCCTAGATTGGGATGCGGAGAGACGAAGACGTCGAGCAGCTCGCTCCTCGGTCCGTTCTCGATTCGAACACGTGGCGCGCAATGCAGGGAAGAGTCTTTAGGGGGCACCAAATAACAGCTGATCGTAATTCGGTTTCCTCGCTGATTGCCGTCAATGTTGACCACTGCTCTCAATTCACGTCCAGCCCTCAAGCTTTTCCATTTGCAATGCAAAGTGCATTGTTTCCAGTTGTTTGCGTGCTCTTATCGCACCCGACAGGATGAGATCCGAGTAAGTTTCGACAGGCGTGCTGGGTTTGCATCTAATTATCGAGTTCTTTGCAGAGATGCTGCAAAGTACTGGAATTGCAAGATACAAATTTCGATGAGAGACAGTTGAGAGCGGCTTACTTGATATGCGTCAAGCGACACCATCCTGATTACCGAGGCGATCACAGCAAGTTTGTCGAGATTGAAAAAGCGTACAACACACTCAAAGCATATTTGAGTGAAAAGGAACGTGAAGTGCAGAGAGTTGAAGAAGCGCAAGACCGAAGGCATGTCGTCCCGCAACATCGACAGTACCTGAGTTACGAGGGTGTCGGGAATGGAGCACCTCACAAGCGACTCAAACAGTATCAGCAGCATCGCTTGGACAAAGCGATTGAAAACGTGCACGAATTCAAGATCAACCAGATCCAGTCGCAGAGCATGACGCAAGAGGATGCTCTCATTCTCAAGGATGCCAATCTTCAGAGGGAATTCAAAATCCGCCAAGGCTTCAACCGGCTGGTCGAGGATCTCATCCAAGAGTCGATGGCGAAGGGCGACTTTGACAACTTGCCCGGCTCTGGCAAACCGCTCAAGCACAGACCCGAAGTGCCGTACGTTGATTCGATCACTTTCAAACTTAATGAAATCCTCATCAATAATGGATTCGTGCCGGAATGGGTGACACTGGAAAGGGAAATTCTCAGTGAACGAAACGAACTGCGTGAGACACTCCTGAAATGTAAACGCGACGGATCGTTGAACTGCGTCCAAGGAGATAAGCAAGTGACCGATAGAGTGAAGGAATTGAACTGGAAGATTGATAAATACAACACATTGGTGCCAATCAACAAGAAGCAGAAAATTCATTTCATGCTCCGCAAAGAAGTTGATAAGATCACCGAAAACAGCAAGCAGGAAAACCTTGACGACAGGAAAACAACGACCGGCAGCCTGAACGCACATCGTCCAGTGCAGCACCAACATGAGGAGTCCGTTTTTGACATACTCTGGTCAATCTTTAAGCAAAAATGATATGATAACA
Source organism: Osperalycus tenerphagus (assembly GCA_022876805.1). Classification (NCBI taxonomy): domain Eukaryota; kingdom Metazoa; phylum Arthropoda; class Arachnida; order Sarcoptiformes; family Nematalycidae; genus Osperalycus; species Osperalycus tenerphagus. The sequence continues at coordinate 35,258 of JAGGCA010005458.1, read as the reverse complement.
GATTGTTGTGAGATTGAAAACATCACAAGTTACAATATAATCGACTCATCAAATCACACAGCAATGAACAGGCGAGAAAATAGATCAACACCAATCAATTATGCTTCGTTGATATTGAGAGAGAGAACACATCGAAAATTTGGAAGGAAACATCGAGAAACGATATGAGTCTTGAGGCAAACTTGTTTGTTGGCAAACTTCAGACTCCTGCGTAGGTTGCATTCATCTCAGTTGAACGTCTCCCAGCCTGATGACCTTTCCTCTTGTCTTTCTCCTGATGAAGACGTCGCATAGCCATTCACGTTTGGCTTCCTCGACTGTGGCAGCGTTAGTTCGATCTGCGGTTGGTTTCTCGTCGGTACTTCACCCGTTTGGCCACCCACCATCGCCACGGCATAGAGTTGTTCGAGTCGGCTATACTTGATACCATAGCAGAAGTACATGAACATTCCTGTGATATTTCAAGTTGAGCATAAAATAATAATCAGTTGTCAAGCGGATGTCATTCAGTTTTCACAGTCTTGCCTGCAATCATCCAAACTATGAACCTGATGTGTGCGTAAGAAAGACAAGAGAATCAGATATGAACTTCTCACTGACACACTTTGGCATTGAGATTGACCAGATAAATTTAGGACGTCTGATCAAATACTTTCGAATACTTCGGATTGGACAAAAGTATTCGTCATTTATATACATACCTGATAAGTGAGTTCATAGGTAATTTTTTTGTATTTACCTGATGAGTGTGAAGACAGAAAGTCGAAAAGTGAGGTACACATTGATGACGATGGCGAGCGCAGGCACAAACGGCACGAACGGAGTTTTAAAGTTCAAATCACACCTGTGGTAATGTTACGTTAGAAATGATATGAGAACTGAATTGTATTCGAGGCCAATGTGAACTTGCCTAATCTGTGGTTGTCGCGCTATTGCAAGAATGCACGCAATGACGGCAACGAGAAGGACGATGAAAGCAAAGAGTTGAAGCTGATTGTTGGCGTTAATTGCATCGATGTGCCACGCAAGCAGAACGTCGAATATGATGGTGAGCATGAAGAGCACCCCGACAAGCTTGACCACATACAGCCCGCTTTCCCGGGTGGCATTTCCGCTTACTTTAAAGCCGTATGGAAAAAGGTACATACACAGTTTTTCGTATGTGTCCAACACACCAGACCTAAGTGACAGGTAGTGACAGTTAGCCATTCACAATGCTTTCTTCCGTTAATTTCGGACGCCTCGAACTGACCTTCTCCCGCTACTTCCTCCGTGTTGATAAGGAACTGAGCCTGAATTGCGATTATGAAAGTATGCGTCAACAGAAATCGAAAATGACCTCTGCTAACTGTCGATACCTTACCATAGTGATATCCGGCACCACCTGGAACGAGAAACTCGTCATCTTGTTCTCTGCTTTCTTGTCGGTAGCAATATGGATCCGTGTCTTCGCTGTCTGTTGAGTCGATCCGGTTCGTTCTCTTCGCGTGAATTCTCTGCTCTTGGTTCGTCATGAATGGAGTGAAATGTGGTGCGCTTGTCATGATTGGCGGGGCAACTTCTTTAATCGGTGTTGGACATGCCGAGCGAATGGTTTCAGGAAGCAAGTCGACAAGGTTTGTTCTTGTTGGCTGATATCGGAGCAGGAGGACGCAGGTGGACACGAGCGTGTACGACATTAGTGTTCCGATGGACATCATCTCAACCAAGACATCGAGCGACATGAAAAGTGCGACGAAAGCTGTGAGGCCACCGAGAATCGCGGTGGCCGTCATGGGTGTCCCGGTTTCTGGCACTACTTTCGAAAGTTCCCGAAAGATAAGCCTAATAAGAAAAGACGGCAAGAAGTGAAAACTGATAATCGGAATTTCTGTTTGACACCCAAAGGATGAAACAAACCCGTCTTTTGCCATCGCATAAACGATTCGCGGCATTGGGAAGAATGATCCGAGCATGGACACGGAGAGACCAGCAAGAGCACCAATGGTAGCGATCATTTTGCAACGATCGGCACCAACATATGCAAACATTTCGACAAGTGCTGAATCGGCGTTGATGTCTTTGTAGGGCACTACTAGAGTGATGATTATGCTAGAAGTGACGTACGCTGTGACGGCGATCAGAAGGCTCCATATAATTGCCAGTGGAATGGATCTCTTCGGATTCTCTGCTTCTTCTCCGGTCGTAGCAATTATGTCGAATCCTGAAGTACAAGACTGACGTTAGCCATCATTTTCTTCCTTAGCAACTTGGGTCGTGGAGAGAGACAAACCTATGAAGGCGTAGAAGCAGGTCGCAGCTCCAGATAAGACGCCAGAAAATCCGTAAGGAAGAAATCCACCGTTCTGTGTCCAGTTGTCGAAGTCGATGAAAAACATAGCAGCGATGACAATGAAAACCCACACAGCGAAATTTATAGCGTTGAGGACATTGTTGAAGAGAAGAGACTGGAAGAGGAAGAAAATAAGATTGGAAGCCTGTTTAAAACAAACGGCGCAACGATAGTTAATACCTTTTTAACACCGATAATCAACAATACCGACATCATAACCGTCACGAAAGCTGCTAAAATGTCTGGGACGTGACCAACGATGGTGCCGAACATGCTCTCCATCTTGCTCGTAACCTCGCCACCGAGGAGAGCATCGATACAAGCACTGATCGCACACGCTCCCGCTGCCGTGCCAATCAGATACTCCAAGATCATGTTCCAACCGATCACGAAGGCGATGAATTCGCCAACAGTTACATAACTGTACATATATGCAGAGCCGGTTGTGTGCGGCACGCGAGCGGAAAATTCAGCATAACAGACACCGGAAAAGAGGGAAGCGATCGCGGCAATGATGAATGACAAGGCAACGCCTGGGTTGGAAGCGAATCGAATTGTTGGATCGAATATTGAAATTAGCTGACAGCAGAAGAGTAGTGAGCATTTGTTTGGAACTTACCCGGGCCAGCAACGTTCTTAGCGACCATTCCAGCAACCAGATACATGCCCGTGCCGCAACAACTGCCGACACCGAGACTGGTCAGGTCGAACGTTGTCAGGCATTTCTAACGATGAGAAGAAGGACGCACTGCAATATGTCGCTCACCATAGACTCAGAAATGCATCTCTAGTACCTTGAGTTTGGCCGATTCTTCTTCTTCCACAGCATCTGGTTCTCGCGTGCGGATTAACTTACCGACGATCAGCATCAATTTAGTTTTCAGATTATGACTTTGGGCACTTGACTGCATCTTGGCGATGTTACTCGATGCACACGATTCAAAATGATACCATTACGGGTGATATGTACTTCAATAAGGACCAGAGGAGTAGTAGGAATCAGCGCGAGGACAACTGCATCCAACGAAGACGTCGTAACTCTAACTCTGTGCCACGAAAGAGGTGATTTATTGATCGAGCTGCTTGATTCAAGCAGTCAGCTTAATTCCCGCTCAGCCAAAGCCCGTTTGTGCTCTCTTTTCTCTTACCTTGAATAAGCGACAAGTCATGTAGGTCTAATTGAATATTGCGAATCGCAATTTACGATTCTCGAAAAGCTAACAAGTTGAGAAGGAAGATTCGAAATTCGATGAAAGGAACGGATCGGAACGTGTTGCTCGATGCTTCGTTATTTAGGAATCCATCAAGTTCGAATGTGGACACAAACACGTCGAAGACGTTGAGCACTCTTCAAAGAAGATCACTTTTGAGAGTTAACTACCTCTAGATCATAGCCTAAACCCGCTAAACCCGAATTCCGTTATTGCATTCGATCTACTCTAACGTAAACGTCGGTGAACTACAAAGCTACACGAATGACTGGAGTGATAGCTGGAAGTGCCGTAGAATATTGGAATTGCAGTGCATGTATTGCATCGCGACTCTCCCGTGCTGTCCATGCGCTCGGCCCCTTTTCTTCGATCAGTTTTATCGACCGGTTGCGACATTGCAGAAGATCACCGAGAGCGAGCTTGGGGAGAACTACGAACCACCGATAAGCTTTCCGAAGCCTGCCTGCCTGCCTGCCCGCAGTTTCGTTCTGTTGTTTCTTCTCCATCTCTGTGCATCCGTGTGAGACATGCCTGTTCAACTGTGCAGCACCATTCAATTTTCTCGACTCTGATTCCATTCCATTCGATTGCCACTCGCTCGCTCTTCTGTGAGCTTCTGCAACTGCCATGACGATTTATGGTAAAGAATTCTTCCAATTCCCTCTGCGGTTGTAACTTCACTCTAATTGTCACGTTCCATATGTTAGCTAAAGCTCATCGGTTGTTAAGCCCGCATGTGGTTGGTGGCATTTAGGATGTCATGCACAACGACGGATCGATACCAACAAAGATGAAACTGTTTTTTATTCACCCCCTACGACACCGACATGTTGAACGTCTTGAGCGTTGAGCTTGGATCGGGATCGATTAAGTGTCGTCGTTATCGCGGCTTGAAATAAAAATGACATTGACGGAAAGGACGAGCATCTGGTTAGGCACTATGTGGAACAGATTGGGACGCACAAAACACATCACCAATACAGCCGAAGTGATGGACACGCAGTTGAATCGATGTCTCTCTACGCTCGACATCACCCTCATTGGAATTGGTCATATGGTCGGCTCTGGTAATGTGCTATTCATTGCCAGATTAATGTTCGCGGGTCTCTAAATCCCTGTGTATGTTTCTAGGCATTTATGTCCTTACTGCATCGGTCGCGAAGAACATTGCAGGGTATGTATTATCCTTGTTTAAAGAAGAACACTTAAAACTCGCATTTCTAATACCTGCCCACCTCTGTCCTCGCAGCCCGGCAATTGTACTCTCGTTCATCATCTCCGGATTTGCATCATTCTTGTCCGCAATCTGTTATTCGGAGTTCAGTGTTCGATTCCCGAGAGCGGGGTCCGCCTACAGCTACACGTATTTGGCACTTGGAGAATTGTGGGCATTCATAGTCGGCTGGAATATGGTACTAGAAAATGTCATTGGCACGGCCGCAGTCAGCAGGTGTGTAGATTATGATTAATTTTTTTGGCTATGCCTATGCGAGCCTTACGCTGGTTTCTAACAAAACTTCCTGTTATACTTCTTCAAGGGCATGTTCGGCTTACATTGACTCTCTTCTCGGTGGTGCGATCCGCAATTACACCCTCGGAGCTGTTTCTGCTTCAATTGGCCTCAACGAAATTTCTCAACACGTCGATTTGTTCGCATCCATTATTGTCGTCGCATTCATGATCTTCCTCACATGTGGAGTTCGAGTGACCACCTATCTGAATAACTTGCTCTCCATCGTTAACGTCGTCGTGATTGTCATTATAATTGGCGTTGGATGTTTCTATGCGGACCTCCGCAACTGGACCGACGTACCAGGAGGTTTTCTTGCATATGGATGGAAAGGTGTTCTTGCAGCATCGGCATCTTGCTTTTACGCGTTCGTCGGATTCGATTCGATTGCAACGTCCGGCGAAGAGGCGAGAAATCCCCAGAAATCCATTCCAGTGGCCACGTTTATTTCGATGGCGTTCGCGACCACAGCTTACGTTGGTGTTTCAGGTGTTCTCACCTTGATGGTGCCGTATAACCAGATCACCGACGAGTCGGGCTTGGTGGATGCTCTGGGCTCTGTCAATCTATTCTGGGTTAAATTCGTTGTCATAGCTGGTGCTTGTTGTGGGATGGTCACCGTTCTCATTGGGACCATGTATTCGCTCACGCGGATAGTTTATGCGATGGCTGACGATGGATTGTTATTCGCCTGGATGGGCATTGTAAACGAAACGACCCAAATACCCCTACTCGCCATGTATCTGTTTGCATCTCTTGGCGCGATTCTCGCCATGCTGGTTGACATCACGATGCTTGTGGAGATGATGTCGATTGGCACAATCCTGGCGTATCTCGTCGTAGCAGCGAGTGTCATCACAATCAGATACGCACCGCTTGACCATGTCCAACATCAGTTGCAGACGGATAACAACAGCCAGGAACTTAATGACATCGAAGCCGATTCATTGTCAAACAACGAAAACGACAAACTCGAAGATAATTCGCAGTCTCTGTTTTCCAGACAACGCAAACATTTCCAGACTCTGATAACGGAAACGATTGCAAAGAAAATGAAACGCAACGCCTCAGACTCGCTGGTCAATATTAGCGTCTTCGCTTTGGTCATATTTATTTTCATTTTGTGCATCTTTACGTCAATGTTAGTGGGAGTAAGTTGTGTATGACAGTGACTTGGAATGATTAGTAACCCGATTTGATTCTTTCAGACGTTTTCGGCAAACGTTTTCGCCATTCTAGTGCTGGTTCTTTTGAGTTCGATAGTGGTCGTGCTGCTACTCGTGATAACAATGCACGAGCAGAACACGTCTAATCTGCGCTACAAAGTGCCGTTCGTGCCATTCCTACCAACTCTTTCGATCATATTCAACGTCGCTTTGATGATAAACTTGTCATCTCTAACGTGGATGCGACTCGTGGTCTGGATGACAGCCGGTTTCGTCATTTATTTCTGCTATGGCATCACTCATAGCCGCTTGGACCTGGAGTCAGCACGTTTTAGAATGATCAACGTCAAAAGTTGGGGCAGTATCGAAGATACAGCCAATTTGCCAGACAATGAGTCGGTTTCTTCTGCTGATTAATAATCAAAATCTTGATTATTGTTGTTTGCTTGCTGTGCAACTTCTATGCTTGTTGTGATTTGATGTTGATGAATCGATGTTGATGTATTTAAGGTGGAATATTTTTGTCAATATGGTTGCAATAAAAACTGTGAATGATTGAGCAGGAAAATGGAAAGCAAGCCGCGACCGGAGAGCCGCGATTTGAATTTGGCGCTCTTTCGGGTACCACAATTTGCATGTCTGCCAGGTGAGGTCCGCGTTGTCTTTCTGGTTAGCAAGACCAACCTGGCCACTCACCACTCGTCATAGGTACCATCTTCGTCTGTGATCGACGCCCTGTAAGCAAGATCGACTTGTTGTTGGCACTCTTAAGTTGCTCGTCCCTTTCGTATTCCTGCATCATTTCTCACCTTGTCGACACATCGCGATGGCCACGTATCTGGAACATTTTCTTGATAGTACGTCTTCTTCAGAGCCTGCTGGATTCGCGCTGCCCACCACTGACTGACTTGCTCGCATTCTGTTTGACTCATTTCAGGTCTCGAGCCATTGCCGGCTGATTTGCAGCGCAATTTCGCGTTGATGAAAGATCTCGATTTGCGAACTCAAGGTAATGGTGCGATTTGCGATGCCCGAAATGATGACCTTGGCCGTATTTCACCTTAATTGGCTCAATTGTCATTACCTAAAATTGGTTTGCTTGTTAATTGCAGAGCTGATCAAGAAGATAAACAAGAACTCAGAAGAGTACATCGCTCGAGCTAGCGAGTTGAGCAGCTCGATGAAGACCCAAAAGTATGACGAGATACACGAGATGTTCGACAAGGCCAAAGAGTACAGCGATGACAAGGTCCAACTGGCCATGCAGACCTACGAAATGGTCGACAAGCATATTAGACGATTGGACACGGAATTATCAAAATTCGAAGCTGAGCTGAAAGACAAACAACTCACTTCCGGCAAGAGTAGCGGCAAAGTGGACGAAAAGAAGCGAGGCAGAAGCGGACGGAACGATAGAAAGGGTTCGGCTTTCAATCCGAAGAACGTCATCAAGGAAGGCGAGAGAGGCCGAAAGAAACAGGATGGCAAACAAGATACGACAGTCGCAGCGAGTTCTTCGTCGATTGCGTCTATTTTCCCGACTCTAGTAGCTGGCTCGAGCGAAGTTCTCGACATGCCTGTCGACCCGAATGAACCGACCTACTGTCTCTGTCATCAAGTGTCATATGGAGAGATGATCGGATGCGACAATCCTGACTGTCCCGTCGAATGGTATCACTTCGGCTGTGTAGGTCTGACGACGAAACCGAAAGGGAAGTGGTACTGTCCGAAGTGCAGTGTGGAGAGAAAGAAAAAGTGATCCATAGGCATCATTCAGAATGTGGCACGACTGAGACATTCTTCCTGAACACTTCAACGTTTTACTTTCATCACCTTCATGGAACGCATGTGTGAATCATCACTCAAGAGTTACATCATCAACGTGAGCGAGCATAACATTGAAATTATTTAGCACTCTCCGCATTAGCAATGTCAAAGTCTGCCGCATGTGGCACCGATTCTGTGTAATCAGTTCTGCTGGAAACCAGGTTACGAACAAAGCTATTATGGAGCAAGCGAAATGAATGACATGAAAATGCGGTTTGTACGAAGAGGCTGCGATGGCGCGATGCAACCTGCCGGACAAGTTAGTTATGCCGTGGCCCTCCTAGTTAGAACATGAACCTGAAATAGCGCTCGCGAGCTCGCATTTAGTTGATATCTGAGCTCGATCGAGCACAGGTGCTCTGAGCTCTGAGCTCGTGTGGCCAGCCTGTCGTGCGTGTTCCAACGAATTAGGGGAAGTCCCAATTCCATCGCTCCTCGCCACATCTTCCCCAATGCCCAACTGCTATTAACATTAATAGCAACTAGGAAGTGAAGTTGACTCAGGCATTTTCAAACGGGCCCAAGTTCGGGCTTGTATGCATCGGCAGAAAGTAGATCAACTTCTGAATTGTCAACCCTTTCTTCTCACGATGGTCACGTCGATGTTCGTCTCATTACGGTTGCTCGTCTAGCACATCACCACGTCTTCACCGCGACTTCATCCGCGTTCATCGACTCGCAAAATCAAGGTAAGTTTTTCGTCGTGTATATCGTCAAGTTGCTGTGCCGAAGAATTCGAGGCACTTTTCTGGACCCTCCGTGCCGTGTGTGCATCGCTGTGCACTCATTTTCCATCTCGCAATCAGCCTCCTAAGGGATGCAGTTAGGCGGCATCGTCAACGACTTGCGAGTAACGGTGACCAACTAACCCAATGCCAGTGCTCTTCACATGCAGGCATTAACTTGCTCTGAAACTGTTCCAAACTCGATTGACGAACTCGAACTCGGGTATTCACCACTGTTGTTTGTCGACAGCGTGAAAATGTCAACGGCATTGCACAAGACCAAGATTTACGCACAGAGCAAGGCGGCGTTCGGGATCATCTGGTGGCAGCCGGTGCCGAGTCTGAAATGGATGGAGCGCAACTGGCACCTCTCCATCTACGTCTCGGTCATCTACGTGCTAGTGATATTCACGATGTACCACTACATGCGGGACCGGCAACCGTTCAAGATTCGCAGGTTCCTGGCCGTGTGGAACACGGCTCTCAGCATCTTCAGCTTTGCGGGTGCCTACTACATGCTGCCGGAAATGTACGAAGTGTTCTTGGCACGGTCAGGCAGCTTCTACAAGTCGGTCTGCATCTCGTCGGTGGTAGAGAACGCACAGTACTGGATGTGGTTGTTCGCCATGTCGAAAGTGCTAGAGTTAGGCGACACGCTGTTCATAGTTCTTCGCAAGCAGACCCTCATCTTCCTCCACTGGTCGCACCACATCTCAGCCCTCGTTTACACGTGGTACAGTTACGGACAGAACATCTCGCTGGGCCGCTGGTTTGTCACCATGAACTACTGCGTCCACTCTCTCATGTACGGCTACTACGCGTTCCGGGCACTGCAGTACCGAGTCCCGCGACCCATCGCTATGCTGATCACCACTCTGCAGATCATCCAAATGGTATTCGGCTTCTATGTCAGTTACTACACATTTCACACGAAACTGAGCGGTGACTACTGTGAGATTCCGATGTTCACGGCGACGACGGGCTTCTTCGTGTACATCGCCTTCTTCTACATGTTCGCTCGCTTCTTCGTCAAGGCCTATCTGCCGAACGTCAAACTCAACGTGAGCTTGGCTTTAGTCAAACCAAAACCGTGCTCAGGAAGACAGTTACAGTCGCAGCAAAAACAACTGAATGGCGATGTATTGAGGAACAACAATAACATTAAAGCGGACTAATTCGAGCCATGCCTGTCGGCCAAATGTTGATGTTGTTTTGCAATATCGTTCTTACTCAAAAACCTACTTTTCGATCGCGCTAAACATAGTTACGTGTGACTCGAGTCGATGGCAGAGAGAGAACGCAGGAACGCAGTGCCAGGACTCTGACTGGCTCACTTGGGACCTCCGAATTGGACCTGGACTCAGGCACAACCGGTTTCGTTCATGGATGGACCAAATTACTGTCTCTCTTGCGTAATCGTCGACGATTCACTGATTTGTATTCGACTCGAGTATCGGGCGCCCAGCAATGCTCGATCTCGATCTGATGGTGCTGTTTGCATGACTTTTTCTCCTGAGGCTCATCCGAAATGAAGTTCACTCTTCTTTTGCGTCACTCTCTTCAATGCCTTTCATCATCAAACACCTCGAGGGACCAGACCGATGCCTGCCTACTGCTTTTGCTCTCTGCCACCATCTTCATTGCAGCAACTGGTTAAGATCAAATTAGAGGAAGCATTTCGCATATTTCGCATCTTATGGACATGCCAGTACCCATGAGATTCAAGCTCGCCGCGGATTCACTTCCGGTTGTCCGACTAACTTCATATTAACATATATTTTGTCGCATTGCATGCTCGACAGTCTGAAATAATCAGAATCAACAATGTGCATCAGGTAGTGATACAAGAAAAAACGAATGGTTCCTAATACGCTCATCTCCAGACACAATCAACAACCTGACCAACATCGAACTCGACGGTGCCCTCCGCGTTGATGTCCACCTTGTACTCGTCGGCCAGCATCTTGACGGTCTTCTACTGTCCATTGTTACCATCCCAGATGAGTAGCATTTGTTGTTAGCCACGTGCTAACGATACTTTCATAGATTTGTTCATCTTCACTGCCGGACCTTGCAGTGAAGATGAACAAATCGATACATCGGGAACCTGTCCATTAAAATGTTTCACAGCTCATTTCTCACGAACCTGTTGTCTCACTAACTTCATACTTGTATATGCTATGTTATATGCTATGGTCTACATGTGTGCCGACAATAATAGTGTTGTGAGGATGACGAACAAACAAATCAGATTCATGGGTGTGTTGGTACGAAGTTGGTGAATAGACGAGAAGAAAATGAAGTGACGACTAGAACAAGAAATGTGCGAATGATGAGAAATGTGCAACATTTAATGATGATTGGTGATTTTAAACCATAAAATTGCGTCCAACACAACATGTTCAGCGCTCGTCTCGTGCATTTTGTGTTTGCCGCTCGTTAGGAGACCGGAAATGCAGCGCAACTCAATGACGGACAAACTTGGAAGTATTTACATAAGAAGCTTTTTCGCCGATTTACGCTAAATTTTCGGCTTGGAATGGGGCAGTTGTTAGAAAAACGCGTCTCTATTTCCAAGCCCAAAATTTAACGATTAAAAACGTTAAATCAGCGAAAAAGCTTCTTATGTAAATACTTCCAAGTTTGTCCGTCATTGAGTTGCGCTGCATTTCCGGTCTTATAACGAGCGGCAAACACAAAATGCACGAGACGAGCGCTGAACATGTTGTGTTGGACGCAATTTTATGGTTGCAAAACTGTCGGGAGGTCTCTGCCAACAGCTTTTTTATTTTAAAAATACAATTAAGAAATGAATAATAATGAAATGGAGAACGAGGATGATGGAGGTGCGATGTCGATGATGCGGTCAACTGTCGTCGATTCAACACCGTCTCGGTGCAGTTCTCTGGTTTGGCGAACATCGAGAGGACGTCGAGTAAGGCCGCAACGATGGCAACGAACTCATCTCAACGGTAGTTCGGTAGTCTGGCGTTGCCCTCGTTCAGTCTCATCTAGTCATCTGATGTCTACCCATCAGTGGTGATGGTCAGTGAATGCTGGTGGTGGTGAGCCTCGATGCGTTTCCTCATTGCGTTGAAGAGCCAATTCTCGAAGCAATTCGATCACTTCCTCGAAGTTTGAGGCTTTCTTGGATCTATTTGTGTGCCTTTCAATTGTAGTCGTCCTGCCAGAGAAATAGTCAATAAAGTGTTTAACGTGCATAGCGATGGTTTTACCTTAATTTCCTTTCAACATCACTTAACCACCATCTCCATCTCCCTTCAATTCCAACAGACCCAACAAAAAACAGACTCATCACGAGAAGCACAGCTCATGACAACCGAAACATTTATTCGGAACAGTGAAATAAAATCGTTCACGCAGGCATCCAGCATCAATCATACCGTACATACATCATTTCATCATTTCACTCATTACTCATCGAATCAAAATCGAACTAAACAAAATAACGAATTCATTAAGGAGAAGTGAGCGGAACAGAGTTGGGGTGGTGACCAGCATCACCTGCAGTCGCGTTCATGAGCGGATTCGCTTCGTCAGCACCTTGAACAGAGTTGGCCGCATTCGCCCACGCGAGATTGGCTGCGGACTGATCTACAGCACCTGAAGCGGAACTACTTGGAGCCGATTGGGCTGCCTGTCCAAAAAGGGACATGGCCGCAGCTAACTGGAGGGCAGCAGTCTGGGGCGTAATATTAAGAGAGTTCATGGCATACTGCGATGGGATGATGGGACCCCCTTGGCTCGCTGCCGACTGTGCGGCAGCGGCGGCAATCCCGAGCGAATTGCTCAACGCGGACAAAGCGGCCAGGTCATTATTGGGTGCTCGTTGCGTAACGTGAGCGCCGAGCGCCCCGCTCCAAATCTGCTGGTGACCAGCAGCACCACCAACAGTTCCCGCAGTAGGCGCGATGAGATTGTTTTGCGGCACGTACGAAGGAGGTGCATGTTGACTTCCTTGAGCAGGACCGTTGCGTCGATCGTAATGCGAGTAGTGATAGCCCGGCTGCTGCTGGTGTGCCATCGCATTCATACCGACATGAGGAGCACTCATCGCACTCAACCCGCTCGCATGCCCGTACCGTCCGTGCCCCGACGACCCACCATATCCACCTCCGACACTCAAGTCAACCTTGGGTACCGCATTACTTACATGGACGGACACCCCTTTGACGATGTGGTCCTCGCCGCACAGCGACTGAGCTATTTCGGCGTCATAGAACGTGACGAACGCGAACGCCCGAAAGGGCTTTGGAATGAATACGTCCGAAATCTCGCCGTACTTGGAGAAGTGCTCGCGGAGGTCATCGCACCTGGAGTGTAACACAATCTAATTAACATTCATGCCGAACTCTGATAATCATGTCGCATGTCGATCTTACGTGATGTCTTCGGTTAAGCGACCGACAAATATCTTCCGATTAAACTCAGACGTCTTGTAATCGAAGCCACCCTCCTTTGATAGCGGAATTCGCACGTCGCACCACCGACCATCGATGCAGTGTCGCTTGGCGATGACCTTCATCTGGACATCGTAATCTCCGAACCGCACGAATCCGAAACCTTTCGACAAACCGCTCTTCGGGTCCTTCTTGACCTGTGCCATCAGGACTTCGCCGTACTGGTCAAAGTACTCGCGTAATTCAGACTCAGTTGTTTTCCACGGCAGACCCAACACGATTAGATCTGAGCACTTCTGTGCCTGTCTCGATTGACTCTCTGTTCTCCTCGTCTTCGCGGGTGGTGATTCCACACTTGCGTCATCGACTTTTCTCTTGCCCCCTGGAAGAATTAACACATCATCAGCGATGTCCATACTTACATCGCACCATCTCACCCTTGGGAAAGACGCAAAAATAGACGGTGTTCGACTTCCACCCGTGATCAGGCGCCTGGAATCGTCCATCAACAAGCCGAATTCCTCTCATGGTGCCGGTCTCCGGATTGCGGAACTTGAGACCAGAAGCACCTGGAAACTGGGACGCCAGACTGGTGAGCAACATGGTGCCATCTTCTTCGCACGGCAACTCGATCGCTTCCTCAGCTTCTTCGGCAGCCACCTGGACATAAGAGACGGACATCTTGATCAGAATCAGTCGGTGGCGAAGTCGAGGTGTAGCAGGACAAGAAGTACGAAGACGGAGAAAATTGCGCAACTCCAGAAGTGCGCGCGATGATCGATTTTATGCATTCGCGAGGTCGCAGATGGTGATGGCAGACATCGGCGATGAGATGCACCACCACAACGAGACCAGCACTGAATTCCGATCGATAAAATAGACTTGCAACGCTTGCGCCTTGCTTGGAACAGACGTCAGCAGTCAGTGTTCGGCAATTGTGTTCATGTTTCCCTGATTTCCTCATTCTAATTGCGAGTATCTGCTGCCAACTGAACAACGAATTTCGCTCTACTCGTGTAGCTGGCCTTCGTTATTTGTACGTTCTTCGAGTGATCCCTCACTGTCCTGAAACAATCACTCTACTATGTAAGTCTTGATTTCTGGCAACGATGTGGGCGAGCGATCTGATGTGTCGTCTCTGAACGTAGGTCATCGAAGGGAGGTCCTCCCCTTCCTCCAGGAACTGATGCCGGAGGTGCACCCAAACCGAACCCGCAGCACGACGCTGCCAAAAGACGGATGCAACAAACTCAGGCGCAAGTGGATGAAGTGACAGAAATCATGCGAGTGAACGTGGAGAAGGTGTTGGAGAGAGACACCATCATCTCTCAACTAGACGAGCGTGCAGATGCCCTCAAAGAAGGCGCCGAAATGTTCGAGAAACAGGCTGGGGCACTCAAGTCCAAGTTCTGGTGGAAGAACATGAAGATGATGATGGTCATGGGCGGAATTGGACTCGTACTCCTGGTCGCTCTTGTCATGTGGTTCAATGACTAACGGGTGATGCGCTTTTTATTCAGCTACACAATTTAACGATGATTAAGGTGAAGCGCAATTAGCGAGTGAGACAAACGATTTGACGGAATTACGACAGACGCATGATGTCATGTAGCATATAACTTTAAAGTGTGGTAGGCCATTCTACGAAAACCATTCGATTTAAGTCATTCAAAATTATGACGTGACGAGAGTGAGGTGATCATTTTCATTTCGGTTGTCGTTCGAGCGCTTGACACACACACACAAACTGACCGTGCTTGAATGTCGAATTGTATTCGCGAAGCAATGCAATTTCATTCAATAGAAACATGGCACACTAATCAACTGTTAAAATTATTCTACGTATTCTACGTATTCCTTCCGTTATGTAACTATTGAGTACGTATTAAGTAAGTAAAAATTTTATGAAGCTCTCTTCATGAAGTTCGATTAGCGAATCGGCTGTAAGAAACTGAAATGTATCGTAATTAAAAGATGAAAACCCTTTGCTGACCCGTATAGCGTTAAAAAGATGCATTCGCCGAAAACGGGACGCAGACCAAGCCAAACTCAATGAACCAGGGTTGGTGGCGACTTTAATGGTGACGGTGGTGATGAGAAGAACACAACAGGGCGAAATAATGGCCCAACGGCAGAGTAACTATGCCAGCAACTGTTAGACAACACCCTGAATTAAACTAAGCAAGCTAATTATATACGGTCCGACAGAGGCGTTAATAGATATTCGACATGATAACAAAGTAAACCGACTTGGTACCGATGCTTAGCGCGTGGCGTGATTGAATTCAATGATTCGATCATAGGACGTGCACTTCTCTTCGTTACACCATGTGTCCGATTTCTTGACCAGAGACCAGTGGCTAACGGAATAGCGGCTTTAGGTCATCATCTGCGAATCGACATTCAGAGAAGACAAACAGTGAAAGCCTTTCGCGAAAAGCTTCCTACATTTGTACATGATAATCATCATCCTAGACTTTTTTAATCTATCAAAAGTACAATCGAATCGAAATTATCTGCTCCGTAAAATTCAATTTATAGAACACTTTACGAAATGCTTTCTACATGGATCGAAAATAAATAACTGCCATCAAAAGTGATGCCGAGTCTACACGACAAGTGATTGGAAATGGAAGATGAACGGGAAGGATCATCGGAAGGTTTCTGTTGGAGCTTATATAAAATGAGATTAAATTAAATGGCACGAAACTCGTCGCCTATTGGATAGGCCTCAGCCTGGGCACCTTCCAAATGGAAAGCAGTTCTCCTAAACAATGATTGTATAATGAAATTTGGTAGCGATTCTAATTCGGAGTAATCGAATCAAGTGGAATTTGGAGGGAATGTAAGCTAACCCAGCAAGAAGGCAGATTCATGGTACTTACAAGTTCGAGGCACTCATCACTCTTTTTATCCTTATTCATGTCATTCTTTGTCATCAATGATGCGCGTTAATAATAATTAATGTTCAAAATAACAATGAGATACTTTTAAAGCACACACCGGTTTTGCATTCTAAATAAATACAACAGTAATTATCGCAATGAGACTAATTGAAGGCACGTTAATTATCTTTTTCCCACAATGTCCAATTCTCTTCTTTGTCATCTTGATCGTCGTTCGACACTGCTTGAGTCAATAAATGATTGACGACTCTGTTCACTGATTCTCGGCATGCTTGTACTTGTGACTGGTCATTTGGCTCAGACCGAGTACTGCAAAACGACACTTGAGGCAGTGGTAGTGTGTCTGCTTGCCATTGTGCGAGCAGTTTTCCACGCGGCAATCAATTGACGGCGTGTATTTCTGAAACAGATCATTCATTCATACCAGAAAGATCAACCAAGATGGTCCATGCACTCACTTACCTCGAATCCGGCCTCGTTTATGCTGTCCATCTTGGCGTGGTGTCGTCGGTGGGCGACCACCTTGTTGGTGTCCGTGCACACGAAGTCGCACTTGATGCAGTGAAAATGGGACGCCTTGTTGGCCATCGATCCCATCGTGTTAGCATATAAACAGTCCGGTCGACCGCAACTGACGTTGCTTCGGTATTGCTTGAATTCCGGTCCCATTAGAGTGTCGAGTCTCTCGTGCCTTGCCGTATGCTGCACGAATCGTGTCTTATCACAGAAACTGTAGCCACAGTCCTTGCGCATGCAATGGAAGTGAGTCTGATGTTCTCGGTAACCACAGTGACCGTAACCACAATCTTCATTGAACCGGAAGCGCGTGTAACCTTCCGGTATGTGCTCGTCTCGCAGTGTCTTGAAGTTGTTCAGATTCATCTTGGCTCGTTTCGACGACTCGTCTGACTGTTCTTCTAAATTGACTCGTTTCCGAGATTCAGCTTCCATTAATTCTAACTGTGTTGGATAATCAGAGCGGTAATGAAACGCTCGTTGAAGCTTCACAAACACTTACAGACTGGCGGATGAAAGGTGATGCAGAGGAAGATGACAAGCCGGAAGTTTCTTCCGTACTGTTTTGATGAGGAAAACTGAAGAAGGAGTTGTTTGTGGCCGCCGGTAGCATATGCGAGTTAAAAGCTGCCGAAGCCGCTTGCCAGTTGCTCATCAGGTTCATGAAAGTGGCGGCCGCCGCGGATGTCGGGATTGACAAGACCGGAAATGGTTGAGTCGACGGCTTCTCGTCTTCTTCGTCTACATCTCCATTATCGTCATCCTTGTACGCAGGACTCGGTGTCCGGCCGGGTAAATAGATGGGAATGGGCGTCGGTGCGCTCGAGTGTTGCTTTTGAGAATGGGGCAGTAAACGACTAAAGCTCGAAAATGCCTGTCATGAAGGAGAAAGAGGAACTCTTCGATACTTTCTTCCGAATGTGACATCTGGCTGGGCTTACTTGATTGCAAATATTGCAGTGAAAGTGATCTCTCTTTTTCAGTTTGCAGAAAGGCCGTCCGCAGCCTTCATTAGCTTCAGGACCGTACTGGATGTGCTTCTCAACCCCCGAAAGAAACATGCTCGAGAGCGAAGACGGGTTCTGATTGCCTTGCAGAAGCCGCTGTATGGGGTCAGAGCTGTTCGCATTGTCGTCACCAGCAATGGACTATTGGTAAACAGAATATGAAGATGATGAACAACTAGATATTTAGTAATTTTACCGTAGATGCCTGTTGTCCCATCACAGTATTGAAACTGTTCGTGAAACTAATGTTGTTCGTGGACCAATGCAGCGGATAGTAAGTGCCGGCAGCCTTGATGATGTTGGCCCTCGAACTGGCACTGCCAGTACTGCTCGTGTCTTTGAAGCTCTTGTTGGACGCTTCTTCGTCCGAACTGGCATGAGAAGCAGCTGCACTCACTGCCGATGAATGGCTCGCCGTTTCTTCCGGGTGATTTAGATCGCTGCCCGAACGATGCTTCTCTTCGTGTATATTCATTGTCGAATACCTGACGAATGTGTAGTTGCATCCCACTCGAGTGCAGTGGAAGTGACGATTGATCTTGTTATGTTCGCAGCCAGGCAGGCGACAGTCAACACATCGGTCAAAGAAGGCGAATCCTTCGGTGATGTCTATGTTGTCGTGGAAATCTTTCGAGTGTATGACAAGAATATCGCTCCGATCGGTCACGTAGAAGCAGCGTGGTTTGGCGCAGTGGAAGTGCTTGCGGCCGAAGAAGATGCACAGGTTATCAGGACATGGCATGGCCTCTTCGAAGACGTAGAAGCCATCGAGAATTTCCGGTTTCGTTTGTGGCAGTAATGGTATGGGAATTAGGCGTTCGGCGCCAGGAGCACTTTGCATATACGGGACAGGTACTTGCTGGAGAGGTAGATTCGAGTACAGAGCAGCTGCCAACCCGAAAGCGTTCATGCCGAGTGGCATCGGCAGAGTAGCGGCTGAAGGTGACGAATTCTGGCTAGTCGCTTGTTCCAGGCCAGGAAATGCTACCGGTGAGATCTGAAAAATGCAACGAAGCAAAATGAGTGCTCCGAATAACTCCAAACATGTAAGTTCTGTGTCGTGCCTCGACATTTTTGGCTGTTTTTGGTGGACGGCCTCTCTTGCGCTTAAATATTGGAAGACCATCGACTGACGTGAGTGTCGTTCCAGTTGGGTAAACTTGTGTTAGTGGTTGTGTACATTGCGGCTGTGCCTGCTCTAACTGGACATTCGATGACAGACCCTCCAAGGTGAGCTGCTCACTGGGAGTACTGAATTGTTGCGACTGCGACTCGTGCATTTTGTAGTGGGTGAGACGATCGAACGAAGTATCACTCATTGTACTGACAAAGTTGCATCCGTACTGACAGGAAGAGGAATGAAGAACGTCAATATTTACAGCTAAAAGATATTCGCACAGATGAATTGATTACCATTCTGCAATGATAGTGTTTATCTTTTTGGAAAAAGTGACATTCTTTGGTGCAAGACGATCCCTCTTCCGATTCCTCGAATATCAGATGCGTCGCTTCATCTTGCATGATGTGATTTCTGCGAGTACAAAATATCAGACGAGGCAATTAAATGGCAGGAACTCATTTAGGAGGTGAAGAGAATACAATGCACTATGATCATTACTCCATACTTGGCGTGTTCGTGGAAATCTTCAGACTCTGTACTGCGGTTGCATTTATTGCAATGGTGATGGTCGCACGATTTGGAATCACACTCGGGAAAACAACACTCATTATCGGCACTAAACCTAGACGGAGAGCGAGTTGTTGAAGACATAAAAGACAAGTTAGTAGCAGTCATGGATGCAGTTTGGGATGTTTTGCCTACTTCGTGAAGCAACGCGTGTAAACGTGCTCGGGAACGGTGCCAATGATGGATTCCAGGGGAATAGACCCGATCCGCGAGAGCTGTAATTGATTCGCGAACGAATCAACGTCGCTCAAACCATTTCCTTTGTTGCTGTCATCGTCTCCTTGATTCGAGTTCTATTCGGTAATCACGGTAAACCGTACATGTCAATGTCGTGGTCGGTCAGGCACGTAGGTGCACCTGGAGATCAGGTGAAGGCTGACACAGAACACTTGTGACTTGACTTACATCGTAGCCGGAAGTAGGCATCGTGGAATTGTCGTTGAGAGATCTGAGCATATTTTGAGCCAGGCGAAATTTCCTATAAGCGAGCTCGTTTTCTCGTCGTTCATGTTTGCGTTTATGCGAATATAATTGTCCGCTGGAATGAAGTACGTAAGTGCAACCTGATAGCAGATCCGATCCGAGGTGCGAGAATGGAAGAATAGAGAAGTAAGCACCGCTCATTACTGTCATGTTACGCAATTGGAAAATGCATGAGAAACGAGATTGCGAGAAGGAAGAAATACGATGAGATGAAACGAATCGAGCGACTTACCTGGACGAATGCAGTGAATATGATTGCAGACACGCGAGAATCGGCACTCTAAGAAAGTGCAGCTTTCGTGCTTCATAAACTTCTTGAAACCATCACGATTTAATTGTTCGTCCTTGATGTGATATGATTTGTGTTTCTCTAATGATATCGAGAAATGCGAGTAAGTAACACCGAGAATGTTATGCATGCCAATTTCCCACAAACGACGAATCCAGATGGATTATCTTCTGGCTCTCTCTCTCTTACCCATATCGGCTTTGTTCTTGAACGTGTAATTACAATTGGCTCTCCGGCAATGAAAATGAGTCGTTCGTTGCCCGTGGAAGTGGCAGAACTCCGTCTTGCAGTCCTCCGTGGCCCGGAATCGTTGGAATCCTTCTTGGATAATGGCCGTGTCTTTGCGGTGATAGTTGGCGTGCATCTGAACATCTACACGAATCGTTTCGAGAGTTGACCGCGAATCGTTTGAGGTTTTTTGTGCATAATATTTTGAGTGGAAGGAATTAAATGGAATCTTACCTGACGTGCTGATGTAGACCTGGAAATAGCGTGACATTGGTAGGAAAACGTTACAACATTTGGTTTGTTATAGTTAATTGCAGAAGTGAGTGGTGCATGCCGAAGTAGCGATTAAGAATCAGAGATCGGGAATCGGTTGGGGATCGGGATCGGGATCGGGATTAGAGATGAAAAGTTGAGATTACCTTATCGCATCCCGACTTGAGGCAATGATAGTGTGTCTGCTTTCGATTGTGCGAGCAGTTGGCGAACTTATCGGAACAGTCATCGCACGGCGAGTACCGCATGAATCCGTACTGGAGCGACTCGTCTCGTTTCTTGTGCCATTTGAAGTGCCGAATCATCTCTTCCTTCTTGACGAACACTCGCGAGTTGCAGTCCATGCAGTGGAAGTGCTCGCGGTAATTAAAATCCTTACAGCAGGGCTGTCCGCAATCGGCGGCATTTGCGAATCTGCAGGGCAAAAGCAATGAATAGGAACAATTTTCAATTAGATTTCGATTTGTTCTTTATCTGACTTGGTGCTGGTCTGTCAGAGGTCGGCATCTCGGCATCTCGACATCGGCATGCAAACAGAATTTGGAGTTTTCTGAGATCGTTAGTTTCGCTCTTACCTTTTGACGTAACGCGTATAATCAACAGATCCAGCAGGTCCTGCTTTCGGCAATGCATCAAGTTTGGATGGCAATGCACCTAAAATGCATTGTTTTTCATCAGAACATCATTTATAACAGAGAAAAAAGTGAGAGTGCGAGAACGAGAAGCTGAGAGAATAGGCACAAAAGTAATAAGTTGCCGATTCTCGTTTGACAGCGCATGAAAAATGAGAACGATATTGAAGAAATACAATTAATCTTTTGACAAATGGAGTTGGCCAAGCGCACAAAAAATCATAAATGCCAAAATACAAATGATTTCGACCCGGTGTGGGAATGGGAATCCAGCCATCGAACTGCATGGGCACATCGACTATGTGTGTGTACTGTATACTCATATTTGCGTTCCGATATCTAACTATGTAAATACGGGAAACAGGTGTGGAAGAGGACGAGATCGACATCGGGCGAAAATCAGAGAGGAACCAGTGGAGTATGGAGATGGAGTGGCGGGCATGGTGCACGGAGCACGGCGATGGCCGCCGCGATTCCAATATGCATGTAATATACATATTCTAATTAATCAAAGAGATTATATAAAGGAAACAATCTATTAGCATCGCAGCAGGTATGCGAATCGCAGATCGCAGATCACCGATCGACTATCATGCCAGACTGAGTCGGGATCACCATCAGGCAGGGCCATCAGGCAGCATGACCATTACCGCGCAACAGATACATGAAGAAGTTGCGAGTTGGGCCTTTTTTGTATTGCTTCGGTTCGCTCTTTGCGCTTTTAATCCGCATTTCTCTCTCTCGCATAGATATATAAATGAAACGAAATGAAATGCAGCGCTTTATATGAGTTTTGAGCGCAAATCTTATCCATCATTTCATGAAATGAAATGTCATGTAAAGTTTCTTTTGTGCCTCAAAAATCTTTCGAACCCCCCTCGTACACTTCAATTGTCCCCGCACATAAAGTACTAAAAACTCGTCCTTGAGCTGGAAATATTAAAAATTCACCCCAAAGCGATTATCAGCGCTTTTCTTTTCTTTCTCTGGAGTGAACTCGAGACGACTCGAGACGACTCGAGCAGCTCTTTCTATTTATTGCACCGTTTTTTGCACCGAACCTCACCGTCCTCGTCCTGTGTTCTCTGCTCTCTTGTGCCAGCTTCTTCTTCTTCCTCTTCTTCGGCCCTTTCCCCTTTCATCCCACCCATCTCCATCTCCACACAATTGTTTGCTTATGCAACGCAACGCATGGCGATCATTGTAACGAGGAGCAGAGTCCAATCAATGTCTCTCACTGGTGACTTACCACCGCATGATGGGGAGATTAATGAATAATCAATCCATGGAGCAGGACCGGGAGTCACGGTCGCCGTCGCGCTCGTCGTCGATGCCTTCGTTGTCGTTTGCCATGACCCGAGTTTCGATGCCAGCATGTTCGACGATGAACTCTTCGGTGAATGGTGGCGCGACATCGATGTCGGCGGCTCCCAGTTTTTCGTCGAATTTCCCAGCGCTGCGAGAGTCAGCAGAGTGGCCATGTTCTAGAGGAAGTGAGAGGAATCCAACTCGTGAGGTCAGTTGAGCGCGTTGGTAATTGAAATGAAGCAAGCAAAGTTGACGACCGGCGGTCATCGGACGGAGACAGAGATGAATGAAAACAAACCTGAGGCAAGGTGGGTGTCACGGATGCAAAGCGATGGGAATTGGTTGTGGAAGTGCTTGGCAAGAACGCGTGCAGACTAGAAGGCATTTTGTCGACCACTTTGGCTCGATATGGCTCGAGTGAGTTAATCGAGTTGGTCTTGACATGTTCAGCAACGTTCGCTGTCGCATCGCTCGACTCGCTCGATACATCATCATTGGCCTGAAGATCTGCAAGATTGAAACATCAGACATGAGAGAATTACGGATTTACGATGTTCATGTTGGTAATGGAAGAATGCGGCAGCATCTTTTCCTATCCATTCACGTTTTTCACTCTCATCCTGCACTCATTCTCCACTCATTCTCCACTCCACCCTGGAGCGGTCTCGTCGGTCTCGCTGCGGTCTGTCGGCTCACTCGCACTTCTGTCTGTGTCCAACGAGCACGTTTACCGAGTTGACTAATGACTGTATTGACAAGGCAGCGATCGTCTAATACCTCGCGAGGCACACAAATGTCAACATGAAATATAGCCGAGGACGTGCCGAGGAGCACCTCGAGAAAGCCT
The DNA here is from genome assembly GCA_022876805.1 of Osperalycus tenerphagus. NCBI lineage: Eukaryota > Metazoa > Arthropoda > Arachnida > Sarcoptiformes > Nematalycidae > Osperalycus > Osperalycus tenerphagus. The sequence continues at coordinate 11,890 of JAGGCA010005458.1, read as the reverse complement.
CTTCGCCCTCCCTCTACCAATTTGTACTTGTGACAAATTAATTTGCGGGGCCAAACTCGCCTAAATCAGGCACGCATCGAAGATTGGAGTGCGAGACAGAGGAACTGACAACGAGCAGGAACAGGTCGGAAAACCCTTAGAACCATGATGGTGTTATCTGTGGACCGCGAACGAAGTGACCTGGTCGGAATGCATTTAGAAGATGATGGGTAGACGTGATTAACGCATTTGGAGCGTCAAACAATAACAGCATTGAGAATCGCGTTTGCAGCTTTTCTCGCGCAACTCGTCTTTCTCTCGGCAATTAAAAGCGTCAATTTAAATTAGAGAGAATTTTTTATGGTTTCAAGCGTAAGTCCAGCTACTGGGAGGCTGGCAAACGCGTTATGAGGGGGGCTCCGACAATAATGATATTGTTGTAAGGTTAATGCACTTAAAGTAACTCGCTGTTAAGTAACATCAACGATCGGAGCATAACAAAAGTTCGCAACATCACTACATCACTACACCACTACATTACTACATCAGTACATCTCGTCAAACGTTTCCAACACAGCTTCCCACGCCGATAACTGCGAAACAGCCCTCCTCGCAACACCCCTTCCACAGCCACCACTTCCATTAAGCGAGCGGAGAATTAACCAAGGTTAATAACGGGTCATTTGTTTAGCACTTCTGATGCGCCAGTCAGACACAAGTGTCGAACTGAATCGACAGAAAATCAACGCAAGAAATCCTCCTCGGTTCGCCGCTCATCTCCAGCATCCCGTCTTGATTCTTCTATGACGGCCATGCTGATGGTATTACGATTTGGCCCCTCTGTTCGTCGCCCCTCCATCATCCTCTGTCTATGGTTCACTCTCACTTTCTTCTGTGTTCTGTCTTATCCCCGCTCGATGCTATTTCGCTTTCGCCTCTTTCATCTTCTTCATTTTACATCCAATTCTTCTGTTTTCCCATTTGAAGCATAATTATAATTGCGATTGCAATTAATTGAGATTTTTGTTGTGTCATGCAATGCAGTGTTTGAATGACGCACACGTAATACATTAAATAGCTCAGAACTAATCCATTTCGCTGCTGACAGAAATGCTAGAGAAATTCGATTTAAACAGAAATGTAATTACTTTGGACTCCAGACTGCGGTTGAACATTTCCAAACTTGCACAAA
>JAGGCA010005454.1:208-22511 GCA_022876805.1 Osperalycus tenerphagus | reverse complement strand
CAGCTCCAGAAGGAGATGTAGGCAAGCGAAGTTCTCCAAATCTGTCGAGACAAATGCATTGCGTTCAGTAAAAGCGTTTCGTTAATCAATCGTATTCTCGTACAGCTTGCGGCAAGCTATTGAAAGAATCCTTAAACTTAAGGATTCCTTCAGTGGCAACGAAGAAATGCGATTCCAAACGAATGGAAATATCAAATTAAACCAATTCATGATTTATTCATCTCGCGAGGATAGATATTAGGCGCTGTATCCATACTGCTGCAACACTTGTCTCATTGGCGCAATGCGCTTCTCGAGCGACTTCTTCGCCTCATCTCGCAACTTCTTCTCCTTCTTCTTCCTGGCGTGTCTGATGGAAGCCTTCGCCTTGCGCTTCATCTCGAGCGTCTCGATTACGTTCTGGTACTTCCAGCCAACTTCGTGTGAGAGGCGTCCCAAAGTGCAGTACTACAGATCGTAAAGGAAAAAGAATTTATAAGTACCGACTTAAAGAGCGATCAGGCTCGCGAGATCTTTCAGAATCATCCGACTTCGTATTCATTATCAAATCGGAATCGCAATCATGTGCGGCCCACTTCGACAGACGCGATTCAGTCGAGAAATACCGACAGTGAGAACTTCGAAACGAGTCATAAAGTCGGGTCCAGCACCCACCTTTCTGCGCGGATTGAGTCGCAAGATGCGGAGTGCGGAAGGCACCACCATTCGCTTCTTCCGGTCGTACGGAGGCGGCACACCCTCGACAGCACGGAGCCTCATCAGGGCGATATCACCGCGCTTGGTCTTGTGCGGCAACATGCCACGAACGGTGCGCCAGAAGATCTTGGATGGCGCCCGGTAATGGAACGGACCACGTTTCGGGTTGACGTTGCATCGCTTGCGGAGGAAGGAGAGGTACTTCACTGGGGAGAGAGATCAGACTATACAACAGGCTCACGAGTAAAATATCTGTGTGATGAAGATGACATTCTCAGGGTACGAATACGAAATGTACATCAACGTGTATCAGCTAATGTAGGTAAGGATAATTAGTTCATCATTGAACTGCAAGAGAACTGTCATCAACACGGCACTCCGACATACATTTATTCCGGTAGAAGCTGCCCGAAATGTTGATACCCTCGCATCGCACGACGACTACCTTTTGCCCTGCAATAAGCAATGAGAATGTTAACACATTGAATAAATGTGTACCCAGTAACGAATACGCGGTGATGGTGATGCGGCCGCGATTCAAGTGCGATCAGTTGGTAGTGCATGTTTAACGTATATCACGACTTGGTCATATTCGTGGTAGGATGTGATCATCACCAACACTTGAATAGCGTTCATCGCCACTGAAATTGTCACTGTGACGCGACCTGAGCAGTCCGGGTGAATGCCTACCTTGCAACAACGTCTTGGCCACGACGGCAGCCAGTCGACCGAGGAGGTGGCCTCGCGCATCGATCACCATCGGCTGTGGAACCGAATCGACATATTAGTGAGCGCAGCGATAATTAAAATAGTCATGAGTCACGAAACTAGCCAGAGAAGTGATTAAATGGACGATAAAGTGGAGACAACTCACCTTGATGTTGAAGCCCGGCATGTTGATGGAGAAAAAGAGGACTGACTTCCGTTTCCTGGCACCAACATGTCGCGTTCAGATCGCCATCTCTCGGCGCTCAAACTATTCACCGATGAAAATTGCATCAGAATTCCAATTTAACTAATTTAGTTACGAATCGTCACTTAATGAAGTCCGTCCAACTGATTCCCATGAAACCCGATGGCGGTAGTATCATAATGAAGGTGACCACTGAAATCGTTTGGCCAAAGAAGAACTTTGGAAGATTCGGCAACAAACCGTTTCTCTCGTACAAGAATCGAAAACTGTCATTTTCAGGACGCAAGAGTATTGACGAGTTAAGCGATTTCGCTTGCCAGTTTCTGGTTCATGTTTTCGACAAAATTTTCAAACGCTTCCTCTATCGATAACAATAATCCACTGAAAATTACCAAACAAATTATAAATGTCTTGCTTGTTTGCTTGATTGTCATATTGTTGAAACACATTCAGTCTCGTTAATTGAACGAGCAAACCCTTCCATTGTACAAAGCAATCGCCATCGCAATTATCTAGCAGTAAATCATGAATTACAAACGGGAGTGGGAACTGTGCTAAGCAAAGTCAGTCTGTCAGGTCCCGGGACACGATGCTTGATGACTGAATGATCAACTTTGTTACAAAGGCGATTTGCGCAAGGCAAACAAAGAGGTATTCGTGGTTTTGTCCAACTTCCTGGTTATTCAATGCACCAAACGTATTCAAATCTAAAGTGTGAGAGAGTGTGGATGGCAAATGAAAATCAATCAGTTGTGACAGCATTCAAATAACGTAAATGATGCAATGCTAAGCGAACTAATTCATTATCTCGTTGTCGTCACGGAACTTTTCGTAAGTCATTGGCTATGGGAATGAATGACACTTACCTGCTGCAGTTTTGTGCCATTGTGTCTACAATCCATGAGTGTCACCAATTGGTTCAAAATTATTTCAGCTGTCAACAAATTTTGTGCGTGAACCCAACGGCTGAAAATTAATCAGTTTTCTCATCAAGAGTGAACCTGAGTGACATGACTGATAAGACACTCTTAGGTAAAACAGTTCAACCTTTTCACGGTACGACATATTTGAAGGATAGTCACATAATTTGATAATTAATGAATGTGCACTTGCACATGTATTTAGTTCAAGTTGGCATTTCTGCAAGTGACAAGCGCGAACTAAATTTAGTGATGTGAAATCAATTAAGAAATTCACTTTGAACTCACTCTTTGCTTACCTACCTGTGTGCAGTGACAACAAGCGAATTCGTTAATTATTCATTGTTACGAAGTAAACTCGAAACAAAATTAGTTTCTGTTTGTTTTGCCTCATTTACGCATCACTTGATTCAATTGACAGTGAACTTGCTTAAGGTTTAAATGCCAGACACTCACGTATGATCGACATTTGATGGAACATTTAGTGCACTTGGGAGCAGGAAAATAGACACAAGAACCACTTTCCGGGCCTAGCAGTTGACTAGGCCCATTGATAATTGATTTGTTCCCGCTACTAGTGTTCGAAGCGTCAACGGTCATTGAACGAACGCCGTTTGTCCAGCGATCGGACATAGCCTTACCAATTGCTGTAAGTCAGCCGCTTAGAAGTCTCGATTACACAGAGTCAATAATAAATGACCGACAGTAAACTTTTAATCGCACAGTTTACGATTCGAGAAAACAACAAAAGTAATGAGTAATGATGACTTTCGCAACGCATTTTCAACGGCCCAGTAAGTAGTAATATGCTCGGCATTACGTAACGTTGGAAAGGTGGCAAATATTTTTACTTTCGTGCGATTGCACTTTAAATTGAACAACGTGTATATCTGATACCACAAATTACGCTCGACGACATAGAACTGTGCATAAATCGATTGCGTCGCTCTCTTTAATTAGAGGCGTGCTCGAACTTAACACTTGAACGAGTGTCGTATATAACACAGCTAATCTCTGCTAAAAGTGATTGTCATTTGTTTGAAGTGCTAATGAGAAGTGCAATCAGCGGAGTGCACTGGTGAAATATGGATATCGCGAGGAAGGTAACTAACTCATGGAACCTCTGTGCGAGTATGTAGTAGTCAAGCGTTTCAATATGTTTTCTACGCATTTCCCTATGATAGAGACACTTCGTCCTTCTGTTCCTGGCGACCATCTGCGGTCTTGTTTCTGCTGGCTATGATCATGGAGGCGGTGGCCATGGAGGCGGTTATGTAAGTGCTGGTTATGTATGTCGGATAAGATCTTCCTCTTCCCTTTCCTAAAATCGTTTTCCAGGACGATCAGAAATATCAGTACCAGCCTTATGGATTTGGATATGATGTAGAAGATGCGTATGGCAACAAACAGTGGAGACATGAGAAGGGCCACGGGCCCTGGCAGGTCGAAGGAAGTTACGGATACAAAGACAAATGGGGTAACTGGCGGGAAGTCAACTATGTGGCCGACAAACACGGTTTCAGAGCTCACGTGAAGACTAACGAACCTGGAACTGCACCCAAAGACCCGGCATCAGTCAAAATGGAAGCGAATCCGAATCCAGCTCTTCATAAGCATGTTGGAGGTGGTGGGTATGGACATGGTGGTGGTTATAGTGGTGGTGGTGGTGGTCATGGGGATTATAAGTCGTCTTCTTCCAGTAAAAATCAGGTAGAAGTGTTGATCCCCGTCTACAAGAATTCTTGGAAAGATTGAGTAACCAGCGATAATTTAATTCAATTTAGTTCGTTAGCTGGCATTATAAGCAGTAATTTCCTAACCTAAGTGAAGTCAGTTTGCTGAAAACCACCGTATGTGATCATATTCGGTGATAAATCAAATCAAATACATGAGAATGTGATTTCACCATCGCAAGTGTAACCATATCTGAATAAACAGAATTAAGAACTATGGAAGGAAACGCGAGCAAACCGCTTAAAGTTCGTCATCATTTTATGTGTCAAAATGATCAGATAGTCACGTTTCTAGCACAACCACACAGCCGTAAACGAGAAATTTTAGTGCCGTTTTGTAACTTGAAAAGAAGCACTTATTAAAATCGGTTTAATACACTAAATGGAGCACGAAAGTGACAATTGCGAAGCTATAGAGAGTGAATAAAGTGCGTTGGACAGCTTTCACAACATTCGAATCAGGTGTCTGAGCATATCAATAATCTTACATTGTTGTTGTCTGTCTGTCAGTCCCACTTTCGCGAGTCCATTACTGATGCAGAAATTCGGTGAGCACGTCGGTGGGTCATTACGAGTCTCGTTGTCGCAATCATTATTTTTTTTTCCTATTCTCTCAAGTTCCACACTTAATTGTCTTTAGTTATCGCTAACGGAGATTTGACGGCTCTATGCAATCGATACCGGAAACCATTCACAGTCATTTGCGAAAGTCATCATCGGTCGGTGACTGTTGAAATCGTATGGTGAAAATCTACACGCGTCAATCTTATTAGGTACGCTTCATTGCTTTCACATTCATGGCGGTCATATTTTCACTATTAATAATAATTATACTAATTATGCTAATAATAATATTAGCACCCGAGAAAATGTTAACACTTTCAATATATATACGTGTTTGATGATGTGCTCTCTCCTCAAATCCGTCACAAGGTAACACGCAAATAGTTTTTTCACAATGCAAACGACAATTTCATTCAACTGCTAATTTCAATATTCTTCAAATTCACTATACAATCAAACAGAAATTAGCTCATGAATGTTCCCTGTGTCATTTGGTGCGAGGTACAACATTTTGAAAATACTTGCACGTAACACTTTCTTTTACGTAGAACAATCTAGGAAAACAGCGTTAATTCTAATCAAATATTCGATGAAGCGTTGAAATTATTCATCATGAGACATACACATGCAGTTCACAGTGTGCACTAACTTACGCTTTAGGTGAAAATAAATTGCGTTAAATTGGGCTGTGAAAATGTGTCTGTCACAAAAAATTGTATCGGATTCGTGATTTGAATAAATTTAGAGCTTTCCTCGATTCGATTCTCTTATCGTCTGCATTGTTTGGAGCTCAAGGAAAATTGACACTTTAAAGTTTCGAGTTTAGACTCTCACTCATGCAGCGCCCAGAGTATTTACTTGACAAAAAACCGGACATCCATCAGGGGAATGAGAATTTGATTAGAAGGTGCCACTCTTAACGATAATGCTTGTCATTGGCAGGCCGTCAATGTGAGCTCTCAGTTATGAACATGGATTACGTACCATCGCTGACTTGTTAGGCATCCTGAGAAAGATGCAGATGTCTGAAACGCGACCCGCTTCTAAACGACAATAAACGCAGCGTCAGGCTCGTAGCATGAATTTATTCGCACTAACACTGACATCTAAAGCAGATTTCAATATGATGATGATGGCATCATATGTAAGGTGAACGTGTTCGCTATTGAAACGCATCTGATTAATGAAGACCTACTTTCGACAATGGGACAGCGACAAACAACAAACGCATAGACAAAAGCCACAACTAGATGATCCTTTGTATCGAAATCGAAGGTTGGCCATTCAATTATCATGATAACGGCCACAATGCGAGAGCGGTGAACAAAATCCTAAATTGCAGTCCTGGTCACGATTGTCACCACAATGTTGATGCCGACAACATTGTTCCAGTCGATGTGGTCTACCGAAAACAATCAGTGTGCGGCTCAATTTTCATGATTATGGTACACCAACTGTGACATCGAGCCCTGCATTCGTCGGTCACCATGACCGGAAGACGAATTCATTAGGGAGACCTCATATAAAACACAATTTAATTGTTAGTTGACAGTTTGGGTAGTGAAAGTGAACGTGCGAACAAAGTGTCGACGTATTTCGACAATCTTCTCACACGTGAAGCCAGTTGGTGACCATCGGCTATTATCATTTATGGCCAAATTTTTCATCAAACACCGATGTCGTTAGTTGACTATGTTAATTAAGAATCTCTTTATCTTGTGCTGTGTATTTCTCTTCCTGCCATCTCAAATCACCCCACAACCATCTTCGTCGCCATCATCTGCTCCACGTAGTCGCAGAAATGATGCTTGGTTTCTGGAACAGGTAAGCTAACTGCTTGATCATTAAGTATGGTTAGGAGCAATTTCAATCGATATTCAGTGATCCATCTGACATGACATGTTACACACGACTGGTATCGACGAAAATTGCCCAAACAACAACTTGTTCAGTCAAATTCAGCACACTTTTAAGATATGTACTCTTGGCACGGGTTTAGTTAATTGTCGAGGGAGAATTAGCGATATCGTTGATGAGCGTGCCCCCCAAACGAACGATATTTCGTGACTGCGACAACTGCATTCGCATATCGAATCTTAAATTGCACCTTAATCGACTGGGTGATCGCGTTTAGTATTTCCGGGGTGAGAGAATTTTTTCTCAGTTATCTTCCGAGTCAAATGACGAAGGCGTACTGCTAAGAAAGTGACGCGAAATGGTAAAACACGTGAATGGTGAAATTCCCGATCCGTGTTTGAATCTCGTTCATTAATTTCGTCATTTGGTCATTTCGTTAGGGGCCACCCAAGCCTTATTCCTTCGGATACGAAATTCGCGACCTCCAAGGAAATGAACAGTATCGCAAAGAAATCAGTGATGGCAGGAAAGTAGTCACTTGTTCGGTTAATTGGGTTTACTTTTGCTCACTGACTAGTCTCACCACACAGGAGGGTGACAGGCAGCTATGGTTTCTTCGGTCCAGATGGCATTTACCGACATGTGGATTACATCGCTGATGAGAATGGTTTTAGAGCTCACGTGCGCACCTCGGAACCTGGAACTGCCAGCGAGAATCCGGCAGCAGTTAACCTGGATGCCAAGCCACTACCGAATCCTCCATATATTCCACCAATTCCATCAGGACTAGCCCCGGGCGCCTCATATCCCGGTAGCCCTGGTCCACCATTCAGCTCAGCACCAGTTTACGGAATTCATCCGAGCAATACGAACTACGCCAGCGGCGGAGGAGCACCTGGATTCGGCCGACCAGGTGTCATTGGTCATCGAAATGGTGTCGCTTTTGATAGGAATGCCCCTAATTACAATAATCAAAAGACGCAGCAAAGGGCTGAGTTTCGGCTGGGTCGACAAATAATTCAGGGCAATAGGCAATCGAATGCCGAGCAAAATCCTAGCATTCGTGATCCGAGGTCTCGCCCAGAAATTAATTTTGCCGCAGGTGATTATCGTGATCAGCGGCAGTCTACTGACGGTGCATCTCCTTATTATTCGAATAACATTGAAACATGTAAGTCAATTGATGATGATGCACTGCCCATGAAGTATTCAACCTATTTTCAATTTATTATTAAGTGTATCAACAACCGAAACAGCCCTCATTATCATCTGGATTCGAAGTCTCATCCGAAAGAATAGCGGTCATTCCCAAGCGATCAGGCTCGTCCTTGCTAGGGTTAGATGTGAAAGGCGATCAGGGGGATGATATCCATCGCAATCAATTTCATCACCGAAGATCGAAAGAAGATCCACCTCATTCGAGAACAAAACAGGTGGACTTTGGCATTAAAGATGGCACGTTTGACGGTGGTGGTCTCCATTCCGTTCCGGAATTCCCGCCAAACGAGACATTCCTGCAACCTGCACAACCACCTCAACTTCCTGAACTTCCTCCACCTCAAGTGACTCGCTCGATATTCGCACATCCGGCAGGAGTCCCACTTGCTCCTGCACCGTATCCGCGGCGAGTGCCAATGTCGTCTCTTCCTTCAACAGTGACATCGCCACCGCTGTCTGGTACACAGCGAGATGACAATGATAGCCGTTACAGCTACCAAGATTTGAGTGCATTCAGATTTCCAATCGGACTACCATTGCCGCCACGAGTGGAAACCCATCGACCAGCCGGGACAAAAATTGTAAGCAAGATCAATTTGGGGAGCCTGTCGCAAGCATCTCAGTTGCCACCAGCAATATCGCAGCCAATAATGGACTTTGCACCACATCAACTTCCGCAGAACCAAGTCCAGCCTGCACCATCATCAACATCGCCACCAGCAGGCTCAGTCAGATTCGGTACGAGAATAGCTGAAAAGATGTACGAAAAAGAAGTTGCCCCCGACGGTCGTCAGCACCAACAGTTCGAGCGGCGTTTTAGTTATAATTTTCAAGACCAGTTGTTGCCGAATTACCACGAGGGCAGAGTGGCCAACTTTAAACCAGAATCTGAAGACGTCACTATGCAGCCAAGGAGACGCCGCCATCACAATAAATTCAATGTAAATGTCGTAAGAGAGACAGAAAAGACGAGAACAGAGAAACCGCAGGAACGACCATCAATATTGAAACGCAGCCAAAGAATAGATTCAATAGATTCTAGCGGTGTTCTCAAAGACCGGCGACATCATAATAGTTATACCAATGTAGCCTATCCGAAGCCCGGAAACGCACAAGAAACAACGCCCAAGGCAGATGTACCAGGAAGCGAATTCTACATTGGTCACTTGGTCACCGCGACTACAGGAGGCCTAAACGAAAAGCAATCGATCACTGAAGTACCCACGCCAACTCCAACCTCAACGTCCGTGTTGCTAGAAAACAGAGATCCGAAGAAATCCAACAACAACAACGAACTACAGAACAGTTTTATCGAAGTGGTTGCATATCCACAACCACGAGAAGGCAACGCCGAATATCGGGCATATCGTGACCCTGAGCTGACCATCCCGGCACTGACATTCGTTCTTACATCTGCTGATAGCAGTTCGCCGCAATCAAAATCGAAGTGATCACACAGTGTAGTAAGTCAGCCCAAAGGCTCATAATTAAGAGTGATGTTTAGCTGACCAGCACCGGACGTCTAAATGTAATTCTCAACTTCGGCAAATTCGACAATACCTTTACGGCGCTGTCTCATCATAATTATCTAACATAATTTGTAATGCAATTACTCAGAATCAAGAATAGGCAATAAATAATGTGAGTTAACGAGCGCATTGCGTCCGAACTTATCACCTAATTCCGACTTTTTCACGGTTATCGTGAGATCCTCATTAATTGATCTCGCTACTTTGAGAGCATCACAACGTTGACAACCATTAACTTATCTCGAGAAATCTAATTATCGATGAATCACGCCAGTGTCTGTTTCAGTTCATTAATTTGATACCTTGATCTGTGTAATTACAAGAATTGAGTAGCGTTACTTGCAGCCCAGAGAAGACACAGCAATCTCGAAGGAAGAATGACGCCTGCCAGGAATTCATGTCTGTTTTGATCGATTGTTCGTGTTCGTGTCGACGTTTATGAAGTGTACCCGCTGTGAGTGATCAAGTTCATTGTAATCAAATTACCCGAAATGTACGCAACTTTATCCGTGTTCAATTACTAGAATTATCTTGATCGGCGAAATTATGTTATCGTGAATCTTATTTTCAAAACTATCGAATATAACTAGACAATCTTTCATGATTGATTACATTTATGTATTCGGATAGTCATATCAATGACTACAAATTTGAAAAATCACCAAATATCCATAACAGTTACATATCATTGTCAGAAATTCCTAAACGATTGCTAGATATCAGTGAACAATGAAGTTGTGAATGAAACAAAGCCCGATGGCTGAATAAAGTTAAGATGTGCGAAACCTACGACGGCGGACCGATGCGATGCGATCCGCAAGAACTTGCATAAGAACTGTGTTATTGCCTGAATTTTAATTGCCTGAATTTGCAATGCAGTAGCGGAGGAGGCACACATCCAAAAGATTGATAAGCAACCGAATCTTTTCATAAATACTTTAATATCATATTCAGAATACGAAACACGTCAACTTTTCGCCATGGGCAAGTAAAGCACGATGAGAATCAATGTTGACGCAAGTCAGACTCGACGACTGGATTTGCGGTGATTGATCGTGATCGGGATGGTGAATGAATGTGAATTGGGCTAAAATTGTTTCCCACATTAGTTTTAACACACGACGCACCTAACTAGCTCTGCAACTGCAACATTGAATGCTCCTTACTTACCACAAGAGAATGTCCAGTCTGATGATGAGAGAATTCGTTCGGGAGAAGAAAAACATAAAATTGCAACCCAATTATTGTGGAAACGCTCCGATTTTGCCTTACAAAGCTACATGAAAACGGAGTTTGAGCATCTCGTGCTCTGCATCTCTTCTTCCCAAATGCTCAACAAGTCTAAATCTCTATCTCACAACCTGCAATATTTTAGCTGGCCCATGGTCTGAGCTCGGTAGGTGTTCTTGGTCGTTAATAATGTTTAGGTGGGTAGGTGGACTCGAAATCACGTTCATCTCAATCTCCTACAGTAATTTATGATCACATTCGGAGCACAATTTTCTGTCAATTATGAAAACGATTCATGTAATCGCCTGCGTCGTATTTTCTGACTATGAATTAACTCAGCATTGTTTGTGACATTTTACCACTTATCGTGCTAGAAAAACAGTAGTAACATATATCGGGTTGATTTGCTTCCGATCAAGATCATCACACGTAAATATATCACTCGATACAATCACAGTTGAGGAATTCTATTTATCTGCTATCAGCTAATCTTTGAGTTCGCAATCCAAAAAGCATGTCGCGATGTAATTTTGAATGTGAGTGGCGTCAACGGACTTTCGTTTCAATGTCATTATCGCTATGAGTACCATTTTCTCAATACTTCCCTGCACGAGACTCCATTAAAGAAATTTACGATCACGATATCGTCTGTTAATCCTTGCTCCAAATCTCCACCAGAACTTGATACCCATGGTCGGTAAGAGGACAACGAATTTCAGTGAAACGCGGCGTTGTGAAATTGAGACATGAGCGGGCGGTGAGAAATGTTGTGATGGTGTGATTCTCAGACACAGCACGTAATTTGTATCCCTTCTCTCAAAATCAGCCGTCAATGCCTACGTGCATGAGGAATCAGAACAACGACTGAAATCAAGAACGCAATTTCGCTGTCCTGCTATGATGCAACAATCTGATGCAATCAATGAGAAGAAAAGTGCAGTAATTGCAGTGTCCTGCTAGGATCGATCGAGATTTCTCTGTTGTTCATGTCACGAATGTTTTCCCAATTTCAATCCACACCATCCTCATTTCGGAAATGTTGGTGTCAAAGGACTCGAACTAGTGAACCGTTCTCATCACGATTGAGTCATTCAGATGTAATTGCGTAAAAACTGCTCGGATTCCAGCCTACGAATTTCACGCATCAACTAATAGTCTTCGTCACATTTTCGGAAACTTCTTAATTAGTCACGTCGCGTTAATGCATTTTCAGTACCTGATCTATCACTAACTGGCTTAGAACGGCAATTGAAGAGTCGATTAGGGCAGTTAATCTCAGATACCTATTTCCTTAATTAAGAGATATATTTTCACATTAATCGTACCCAAAATGAGCGCTCACTGAAGCAGAAATTCAAATGATTCATTAGAATTTGTTTCCCCGCACAGGCACGTTTCCACAAGCCAGAATTTGTTGCTATTTTTGGGCACACTGCAGGTTCCTGGTAACAATCAGATATAAATCAGATAAGTTTCGAGTACAAATATTAGTGAATGACACGTTTTACGATGCTACCGAAATGAGATGCATGACTTCGACTGCCAGACGAACGATTCGAGGCATGGGACACTGCTTGTCGGTATTCACGCCTATTGTTGCCCTCTGTTTCGGTTCACCAAGCGTATCATTTAACTTGAGTGACATTCAACAATCGTTTTCCTGCATGTTAATTAAGTGCGTATCATGCTATTAACACATCGAACTGAATGGAGCGCGAAGTGACGACACAGGAAGACCCCGAAATTGGCTTGCATGTTTGGTCGTCAGTACTTTATATAAATTTCAATATTTAGTGTAATTACAGATCGGCCTTGCCTATGCTTACATTTTTGACGTGTTTGGAGTTGCGTGTCAACCGCTTCAATATCCTCGATATAATGTTTGTTTACTGAAAGTGTGGCACCTTTTAACTGCATATTTGTTATTTCATGTCCGTAATCCACTTTAATACACTGTATTAAGTTACATTTAATAACACAAAATCGGCTTAGTCTTAGCCTAAGGTAAAGCTTACCAGAAGCACTAAATCCGGATTAAAAGTGTTCAAAAATCGAGAGGTTTTTTTTCTTTCACACGATACCCACCAGTGCTGTACGAATTTGAGACAATGACGCAAATACATAGGACAATTATTGATTGATAACATAGTCAAACAACATACCTAGCAAAACACCGCACTCATTAAAATTCCAAGTAGTTATGTATGTAGGTGCACGGCTATCCCATATGTTTCGTGATCGCTTGGCGCATATAATCAGATGTGCGATCTTCAAGACAAACACAAACTGAATTAGGGTCTGGAATGAGGATCACGACGAACGGACGAGGTTCGCAGATTGATGAAGAATCATAATTGTGATGTGCGAAGAATCTCAATAGTGTGCACTTGGCAAAACAAAGTTCTACTTTAACAAATAGTTTTCACAATTTGTTTGGCAATGAACACAGATTTCGGTAGAATGTTTTGTGGCGCGATTCTTGCATCTGAATTGGGCAGCAACAAACGAAAGAATGACATCGCATCGGCGGGCAAATGCTGTCGATCATGTTTCGCACCTGTTTCGTGTGCCAGTCTATTCTATTGTATTGACGTTCTTCACCGATTGTGTTCGTATGTCTTCGGAACCGGCATTTGATGCCCCCTAAAATTAACTATGACGCCATTCACAATCGAGCAATAAGTTTTAAATCATCGTCAGTCTGGGACCGATGCATTGCCAATTATCCGGTTCGCACGCCAAGATTGCTCTCTGTCGGAACAGGGCACCGAAAATGAATTAGCCGAGACGAGTGATGCAATTTCAATTTACCGCTTGTTAATAGTAAGTCGATTGCGATCGTGAGGTCGATGCAGCGATAAAAAGCGACCAGGTGTGAAGTTTACATTGGACCAGCGTCGCGAATTCAAATCACATCTTTTTACACACGTACATATCATCATTGTAATCCAATTTAGTCGCGCTTCACTCTTCGTTACCTTCTTGACGTTTAACGAACATGACGAGTGGGAGCAATTGTCGTGAGAAAACGGAACCAGAAAATCTCAGCGTCGTGTTTTGGCACTAGTATTAGGTTACTAGGCTCGAGAATGTTTATTGGCGCTGTTCTAACGGCTCGCAATGTTGTGTATTTGAATAGCATCAGGCAGCATAAAAAATAACCGTTTGGTACACATTTCCATTTGCATTTGCATTTGCATTTCCAAGGCCAATGCTCAGCACAAAGTCATTGTCGAATAGTTATCGGTCGCATGATTTCTTGGTTCTATCCGTCCCTCCAAATATCTGCATTACGATAAGGTCGTTGGGACGTCCCACACCGAAACTGGGCTAGTCTTGCGTCCTGGGTCCTGCTCTGAACCCAAACGGAAGCGAACTCAAATGCAAGTTGCCGGGCTCACACTCAAAGTACTTATACACAGCTCATATAACAGGTTTATCGAACCCAAAAATTTAATTTAGAAGGTCACAGAAACTGTTACGTCACTAATTTAGCGACCATACGATTTGTGGGATAGCTGAGTCGGCGAGCGTCAATTGAAGACGAGCCACGCTCTCCAAATTGTCTGGATGGTAAATAGAACAAACAGAAAATATTTCGTCCCACTCGAATAATTCGTTGGTCGTTGTCGTGATGTAATAACAGTTCAGTTCTGTGTGTATGAGTTTCAGGCTTCTACCAGCCAATCTTAATAACTAGAAGTCTTGGCCAGATTCTGCATTCGTCAGACTTGTATCCGAGAGAGGCTGGAAGTCGTCTTGCTCTCGTTCCATTCAAGTTCAAGTGCGAGTCGTTCGTCTGTTTGTCTATCTGTCTCACGCGACGTAAGCCAGAAATCGGATAGGATCGACTCGGCTCAAGTGGATAAAGTGGATAAAGTTGATAAAGTTCGTTTTCGATTCGCTAAATTAACTATTAACTATTCGTGATTAATATTTGAATCATGGTCAAATTAAGGAATGTAAGTGTGCCCATTGTGCGCTTCGATACAGTTGGAATGATTGTCGTTTGACCGTGCATCAATATCACCTCGCGACACTTGCGACTAATTGTGTTCGTTTTCCTGATCGTAACCAGGTCCTGGCCTCGTCGGCTGTACTCTTCATCATTCCCATCGCTTGTTGTGTCGCCGATGTTCAAACACACTCTCGACTTCCGCGAAGTATTGGTGGTGCTATTAGGCGATTACTGGGCAAAAGAAAGCAAACAGTAAGAGTGTGGGAACCACAAATCGTAAGCCACTAACATTCTTATCCCGATTAATCTTATTAATCTTATTAACCGCTGTCTCCTCGTCATTCTTCCCCACCTGTTTGTTGTTTGTTCGTTTGTAGTTTGTGTTGCCACGATCACAGCTTCCATGGCAGCGGCTGCCATTGTCACCTTTTGGCTCTTTGTCTTCGCCTCTTAGTATATGTTCGTCCAATTTGTGCGTACCAATTTCGGATTTGCCGCTGCCTGTTTTGCAAGAAGCCGTTCTGTTGGATAGGAAATTAGCACTCGAAAGACACTTCTGGAGTAAGAAATCCAGAATACGACGCAAATTTAAATCGAAACTTGCATACGACGATATTTATGATGGTGACAATTTCCCGCCACGTTTTGCAATTCTTCAGGTAATCTAACCACCAAAAAGGACAGATTTTCCCCCCAATCACTAACCTGCATGCCAATTAATTGATCTGATACGCCCGCTATTGGCACAGACTAATAAACTCGATAACTAGTAACTGTTGTCAGACTGTCATTCATTTAATTGTCAGGAATGCCTAACGCAGTGCGAAACCGACTCCAGCTTAATGAGACGCTGAGAGCCAGGCGACAGTAATGAAAAGACCTGTTGAAATTATTTTGAGGTCGCAGGTAGTATTATGGCGGTATAATCTCGCGAAATTTCGGATTACATTATCCTGAAATGTATGACAGATATAGCCTAAGTTAGGCTGGCTAGCCTTCTATCTGTTCAACTGCCGACAATGTCGCTTCACCCTTCATTATGCGCGATTTCACAAACGTTGCTTTCTTGCAAGCAGAAAGAGGAAATAAATATCGTAATCTTCTCAAGGGGTGTCGACCGACACAGTGAGCGAAATCACGCTTAGGCAAGCCCTGTTTAGTCGCCCGAAAAGCCAACTGACTTGATGATCACCCAATCCGGCTAGTCTAGTGGAACAGCTAAAAATTGCTCAACTTAAGTCGACCAGGAAGGCGAAACACTGAGTTCGGCTCATGTTCTTCGCGCCGAGGGTTTCTCGTTTGTGACCACTGCAGATCCATGGCATTGCATTCGGCACTCTTTGATTAATGATTCAAGTTACCATGTTGATAACGATGCGATGCAGATGCTTCTCTTGGACACGTTTCTTGAGACCCGGGCGACGATTAATAGCAGTTTGCAACTTCATTAATCTGATTTACAATTCGTTTGAATTATCTGTTCGTCGAAACGAGCAATCTGTTGATTAGCTTCTCTGCCCTCTTAAGATAGCTATGGGCAACGCGAAATGATTTTGGCACGCGGGCAAATCTGAGCATCCATTTTAGCACGTTGATGATACGTAAATGGTGCAAAGTGTGAAATGAAGAAGAAAAATAGTCGTCGAGAGACAGACTGTGTCACACACACAGTGCGAAGATTCTCTAAGCTTGTCAGTTGATTATGTATCTAGTTTACTGAGGCAAGACACGTGTTTAGACGGAAAACAACAAAATAGAGATCTGTTTCATTCAGTCGTAACCTGTCTGGCCAACGCCGCGTTTCCAGCATCGACTGCCTCCAGGTTTCGAGGAATAGCGGTAATTTGTCTTCTGATTCTACTTCTTCTTTGTGTTTCCAGCATTCTTCTTGTGTCTCGCGTAGTTCTTTCAAACTGTTATTTTATGCATACTGAAATAAGTTCGTGCATTCGTGCAATTTGCGTCCGACTGACTGAGTGTGAGAGACTCGGAAGTGAGTGAGGCCGTACGATGGTAATGAATTCGCGACTGAATCATTTATGGTAGCAGCCAAGTGAGTCCAGCGACTTTAAACGTCGCCGTGTGCTTTGATATGCCAACGAGAGGCGCAACATTTCACGCACTGCCGAAGTTAATTTGATAAGCATGAGGCGAGAAATAGAGTTCAACTATGCCTATGATAGTAATCGTACATGTTACATGTTCATGGTTGCGTCAAACGTTTTGCCGTTAGGTATACTTGACTGTAGGTAATTGCCATCGAGTGATAATTAGCTAGTCTGTAACTTCCGCACATGTCAGAGCAGTTCCCTTCGCGTGAACAGCATGGCAACGAGTCACTTCTGTTAATTCCGTCTCCGTGATCGTGGCAAAAATCGATTGTCGCTCGTCTCACCTTCCTTGGTGCTTATCTTCGACATTAAGTTTTGAATTGAATAACTGAACTCACTAAACAATGTTTTTGTAGGGCTTCCAAGGCACGGCACAAACAACTGAACCGTATAGCTATGGAGGATACGCTCAACCATCATCTTACTACCCGCAATACTCCTACCCGAGCGGTTACACTCCTCCTGCTGCTTACCCACCGTACGCGGCCGCCTACCGACCAACAGGAGCCTACACCAACTACGCACCTTATGCGACGAATGCGGCAAACGGGAATTACGCGGCCGCGCCGAGCACTTACTATCCGTCGATAACGTCACCGGCATCGGCATCGGCATCAAATCCGTACGCCTCATACGCACAGCCAACGACTGGGAATCTTGATCTGCATCAGGTGCTCGACGCGCTCGTAAGATCATCAGGACTTTCACCAGTTGGAGACCACGAAGCAGCGGCGTCGAACATCCAAACGAAAGGAGATTCGCCGGTGCTAAGTTTCAAGAAGCTGTATTCGTTCCCTTTCTACCTGTCGACAGATGAGAAAACTCAAGATGGGTACAGCATGCATATCCCGTTCATGAAAAGACACGTAAGACGAATGGCACAGGATTACGCCAATGCGGCTGCTGCCCAGCAGGCTATTCAAGCCTACGCCAATCAATTGCTGACCCAACAGGCTCTGTTGAACCATCTGGCGTACCAGCAGCAGTTAGCGGCAGTGGCGGCCAAAAATCAGCAATACTCTCCGTACCAAACGGCTTCTCTAAAGCCAACTTCAAGCAGTTCGAGCTCCTACAAAAATCAGGACAACTACTCATCCGCTGACCAAACTTCCAATACTTACCAATCGTCATACCAATCTTATCAGCCAGCTGACGATATTTCCACACAGTCACAGAAAGCATAACACAAACTCTCTGCAATACAGATTAAATATGATACTCTCTACGTAAAGCCTAATCATCTCTTAAGAAGTATATCTAACGTAAGTAACGAAGTACTGCGCTAACTTATTAACGTTTCTAGCATGCTTGATGTTCAGAGTAGTTAGTTAACTTTCGTCGGCCTTTTGTTTGACCACTGTATGTGTAGATCATCTCAATTTGATGTTCCTCTCACTTGATCAACATAATCACCAACATGCAATTGTTACTTAACCTGACGTTTTGGTGTTAAGTGGAAAAGCGTCACCGTTCAGTTGTCCCATCAGGTTCAAGCCACGGTATTCTGACAAATATTGAAAATTAACTTAGATATACGAGATTGAAGTGCCTCTAATTTCGCCAGTCTTCATTGGCATTACGATTGCATCAACCATCTAATCGATTGATTGTTTCACATCTGTTCAAATTGAAATTGAACACTCACTCATATTCATTTACTATTTACGAGCTCTCGTCGTCCCTCCGTGTCACTGATTAGTGATCACTGATCCAGAGACAGGAGCTAACCATCATCACTGTTGTTGTGCTTCAGCATCAAATAAATGTGCGACAGATAATTACTAAGTTGACATATAATAAATCGATAAACTGTAAAACCAGATCAAGGGAAATAACGCCTTCTACGTCTATGCATCTGCATTGGTTGCATTAAGTATCGAGTGTTCACAATAAAATTTAAAACGCATCACTTCACATGTGTATTTGCCAAATCGGAGGACCACTTCAATCGCAGCCAGTCGCATTTATGTATCGATCAATAACTAACTATGTTATTTGGAGTCATAATGTGCGAAGTCGCGACTTTAATTGAGAATGCGTGAAATCCTGTTTCATACAGGAGACTTTCAATACTTTACGAGTCATTACTTACACAATACTAAAGTAGATGCATTCATTTACTTACGATGAGATAATTAATGAGAGACTGTCGACCTTCGAAAACCGAAAAGCGGCGTGTTCACAGAACTTACAATCACATCAACTTATAATTCATCGAATTCACGGCGGTGTCACAAACTGCACATGACTCTCAAAAAGAAGTTCACCATCAACTTTCAAACATCATCCAAGGCTATTGAATGCTTTCTTACGATGTGCAACTTCACATCTCGCTTGGACCCTCCACCGAACTCGCAACCATCGATCGTACCTGTAATGAACATTGATTTGAAATCATTAACACATAACAATTACAGATAGATAGATTTGTCTTGTCAATGTGTATGAAAAACGAGTGGCAATGAGAGCACACACGTATTGCGATTTGCTTGTACAACGTACTTACACTTATATGGCAATTCGTGATAATTCTCGTGCGTGCCCAAATCATAGACCGTCTTGAACGCTTTTGTACAATCGGTGTATCGGCACTTGTATGGACGATCTTTGGAGTGAGTGAGGAGGTGACGCTTGAGAATGGATTTCTGAACGAAGCTCTTTCCACAGCCATTGACTTTGCAGTTGTACGGCGTGTCTCGCAAGTGCATGATGCGAGAGTGAACTGTGAGGTCGCCTTTCTGCCTGAACTCTCTGCCACACTCGCAGCATTTGTGTGCACTCTCGGCGCTGGACTTGCATCGTTTTCGATAGCGAACCAAGCTCTCATCAACCTTGTTATGCATCAGACGATGGATATGCAGATTGCCAGGAGTCCTTAGCTTGGCATTGCAACCAGGATAGTTGCAGTGGAAAAGCGGCTCTTTTGTGTGGCTCAGTTTGTGTCGCCTCAAGTCACCTTTCAATTTGAAATTCGCTGAACATTCCGGGTGATCACATTGGAAAGGACGTATATCTGAGTGGACAACTCTGTGCCGCTCCATATCGTTCGGATGCCAGAATCCTTTCCCGCACCCACCCACGTCGCAGTGGTAAAATTTCTTCGCTGCGTGTCTTAACTGATGTTGGGTGAAGTTGTCGCTTTCCTTCACTCGCTCCCTACGTCCTTTATATCGGCACACCGTATATCTGTCGCTTCCATTCTCTCTCCTGTTCTGTCCACCTTCCGATGTCTTCCCGCTACTCGTCGTCACCACCTCGTAGCTCACATCTCGCTTCTCTTCGTTACTCTCCGATTTCTGATCTTGCTCTATCCTCTTTCTTGTAGTGCTCCTCGTTCTTTTGGTGCTGTTGTCAATCTGACCATCAAGCCGGTCTTTCCTCGTTGCCTTCTCGTTGTCGCCCGTCCGTGGTTGACCGATGTAGTTCGGCACTCGGAGAGGCATCCTGGTTAAGTAGGCACCTGTTGGGACATGGTGTTACTCATTTCCTGGCTTGACATTGATGATATTTCGACAAATTGCTTACCATTTCTCACTTCCGAATAATTCCTACCCGACGACGACGAATTTTGGACGAAATCAGTACGAAGGTCGAACTGGAAGTGCGGTAAACTTAAATTAGCGAATCTAGTTAGATGTTTGATTGTTAGATGAGACTTGCATTTGCATTTGAGCGTTCCATTGCATGTTTGGAGCCAATGTATTTGTTTTAAGTAAACTTCTCTGTTGTGCTATGCAAACAAGTTGGAGGTACCAATCTAAATAGCGAGACCGGTCGAGTTGCACACACCTAAACTCTAAACTTCAAAGGAACCGGTCAACAATTAAGGTCGGTTCCAGGTTTCGCAACACATCTCGTTCATCGTCTGACAAACGTTGCTTCAAATTAGACATTGTTCGATCGCGTGCTCTACAAACGACCGACAGCATTTTTCGCCACTTTATATCTAGTCACCATCCGTCATTTCACCACTTATTGTTAGTGTAGTCAATGACGAACCGAGTTTTACATGAAACGTAAACTAACTATTCATAGAATTACAGAAGTGCTTTACTTATTCACAGCACTACTACAATTTCCCTCTCTCACACTGTTGGGCGATGTGACATGTTTGGGTTCTGATACTACTTCGTCTGTTGTGACCAGTCGTACATTCCGTCATCCATGAATCTTTGGAGCTTGAACAAATTGACAAACGATTTCTTGAGTGAGACGTAATCCGGCTTTTCGGCAAAAGCGAGTCTTCGCACATATAGTATGTAATCGCTGAACTCCTCAGGACATCCCCCGCAGAGCACCTCGATCGGTAAGGTGAGCTTCACTTGGCTGATCTTCTTGTACCGCTCGCCAAGTGTCGCGGCGTGGATTCCCTGCCAGGGCAGCTCGCCTTTCAGAAAGTAGATCAACATGTATCCGAGCGCTTCCAAATCGTCTCGTCGGCTCTGTTCTGTAACCGAATAAGGACAAAGATGATACATTAATTGGTGGCAAGTGACAACAAGTCCGCTTGGTCGAGTACACACCTTTGCCCAGATGAGTGTTGATACTCATATACCGGGCCGTGCCAATAACGGTCTTGTGATCCTTGTCCGGAATGTGCTTTCCTGTTGGCGAATCGATGCATTCTTTCGAAAGTCCGAAGTCCACCTGAGAACGATTTACGTAATCAATTGGTAAAAATTGTAGTGACAGTAAAACTTACAAGATGAATGACGTCCTGATTCTCGCTGTTCCATCGACCGAGAAGGAAGTTCTCAGGCTTCACATCGCGGTAGATGATACCACGAGAATGGATCAACTGAAATCGGCTGATCATCTGAATCGCTACCTGGATGACAGTTTTTAGCGAGAATTGTCGCTGGCACTGATTGAACGCATCCTCGAGACTCATTCCCAACAGCTCCATGACGAGGCCATGGTACTGGCTACCACACGGGCCGAAGTAGTGAAGCTTCGGAATTCCTTCGCCCTCGCCGATGAGCTTGAAGAATCGGTATTCCAGTTGGAGCTGAGGAGCGGAAGTTGTCCTCGTCTCGAGCTTGCTGGCAACGTCTTCTTTGGTAACCATGTTCTTGCCAGTGTAGACCGTACCGAAGTTGCCCTCGCCCAATTGTCTCAGCACTACATACTTTCCACCGATGACCGCGTTGATCGCCGCACTGCCGGGATACTGAACGTTGCTGTGAGGTGCACTCATTGCAGAACCAGAACTGATTGAGAGCACGGAAGACAGCAAAATACGCTCAGTTCAACTTACGATATTCATGATCACTTGAATGAACAACAATCAGGCGCGCGGCCGGTTTCAAATCTCTTTTGGCATCGTCGGTCAACGGCCACTTGGAATTAGTTCGCGTGCTGTTCGAACTGTGTCGAGACGACGAACCGCATTCTTGGCTCAAGAAGAGCTCACTTTTCAGTGTCACGACAGCTTCCACTGAGTCCTGGTAAGTCAGTTTGTGCTCATCATCAGAAGTGCACTCAACCGGCAGTGAGATTAGCAGGGATCACACAAATCGACAGTCCAGCGAACGATCACGCGAAAAACTGACAGTGAAACCTCATTCTTGTTAC
>JAGGCA010005436.1:9208-19251 GCA_022876805.1 Osperalycus tenerphagus | reverse complement strand
AGATGGACAAAGATGGACAAAGATGGACAATGGGCTCTATTGATCGAATTGCCATTCCGAGATCGCTGGTCGTGTCGATCGTCCTTCATTAGCCTGAATGCAGTTCCGGAAAAAGGAAATCAGATCAATTGAACCCATAGGTTGAATAGCCATCGACGAAACAATCGCCACGATAATCGATATCATTTTCTGTTTGCTTAGTAGACACGTTTGAAAACTGGCAACCAAAGAAATAAAGTTAGCGAGGCGAAGAAAGCTCAGGCATTGAATTCGATCTGTTGAAAAGCGAGTCTCGCGTCGTCTGTGTGAATGGAGCTCAGACTGCACAAAAGAGTATTTTGATGTTAATGAAAGTTTTCCTCGTCTTTGTTCGTTCTTCGCATTACACCGACCAGCAACAAAGCACTTCAATATAGCGCTCAATGATTTCGCTGCTTCATTCATTCATTACGCGACGAATGCCTGCACAGAATAGGCGAATCGTTGTCGTTCGTTCATTTGCCTCCCGATCCCTTGAAGAAAGATGTAATGCTTTTCATGCCCTTCTTGTCCACTTTCATCAGTTGCCTCTGAGCTCGGCTCATCATCTTCGGCTGAATGTAAAACAAACAGAATGAAATTAAAATAATCATCACACACATACTCACTTTCTTGTCACTGTCGGTCGGCATCACGACGCTCTTTGAGTAATCTTCGAGCGGTTTCACGTCGATCTCATCATCCAATTTTCGCTGCGATTCAGGAACAAAACACAATAAAACAATTAAAAGTTGCATGTACAAAGAACAGTATGATCACGCGTTACATACCTTTTTCGGCGATATCTTAACTTCAACCTCAGGTATCCTGCAATTAGTCGAAAACAGCATCGTAAAAAAATTTATCTGAATAAGGTAGAGGCGTACTCAAGGTGCTTCCTCAACGAAGCGACGAGATCTTCGGTCAGGTAGTCGCTCACCAATTCGAATGCGTATCGCAGTGCAGCCTCTGCAATTAAGACAACAAAACTTTACAACAAATATCATAATTAATGGGGCAATAAGCGCTCGCTTCGTAACAAACAAGATTCTGGTGTTGTGTCACATTGAGAATGGCGGCTTATCTTAGAAATTTATATTAACAAAGCGGATGGAAAACAGTGGGGTATAAGACACCGACAACATCAACAACGTCGTTTCAGTTCATTGAATGATCATGTTGGGTCAATATTAAAATCGAGTTCTGTGCTATTCAACATGTCAACGTTGAGAGAAATCTGTAGCGGTTTGCCGACTGATCCTCTTCCACCTTACCAAGAACGTGATGTGAATGTGCCTCACGCGCCAGTTCGCAACATGGGACTTAGTGAAGACGAAATGAAACTCGCGATTCGCAATGCTCTTAGGTACTTTCCGACGCGAGTCCACTCTGTCCTGGCTCCTGAATTTGCTGCCGAACTCAAGCAATATGGTCACATTTACATGTATCGTTTCCGGCCTTCGATCGAGATGCGTGCCTATCCCATCGATGAATACCCGGCAAAATGCAAACAAGCCGCCGCCGTCATGTTGATGATCATGAATAATTTAGATCCGAACGTAGCGCAATTTCCTCATGAACTGGTTACGTACGGAGGTAACGGCCAGGTATTCTCCAACTGGGCACAGTTCTGGCTGGTAATGCACTATCTTGCTAACATTACCGAAGAACAAACACTGGTAATGTACTCTGGCCATCCACTTGGTTTGTTCCCATCATCGGCATTTAGCCCGAGAGTGGTAGTCACCAACGGAATGGTAATTCCGAACTACTCTTCGCGTGTGGATTATGACCGCTTCTTCGCTCTAGGAGTGACGCAATACGGCCAAATGACGGCTGGCAGCTACTGCTATATCGGACCACAAGGAATTGTTCACGGCACAACCCTGACATTGATAAATGCAGGAAGAAAATATCTGCGACATGATAATCTGAGAGGCAAAGTATTTCTCACGTCCGGCTTGGGTGGTATGAGCGGGGCGCAAGCGAAAGCGGCCGTTATCTGCGGGTGCATTGGTGTGGTCGCCGAAGTGAGTGAAGAAGCTATCAAGAAGCGACATAAGCAAGGGTGGGTCTTAGAAATAATTCACGATACGGAGACGCTAATTAAACGAATTAGAGAAGCCCGTAAAAAGAATGAAGTGACGAGCATCGCGTACCACGGAAATGTGGTACACCTCTGGGAAAGGCTCGTCCACGAGTATGAACAATCAGGTCGATTGCTTGTCGACTTGGCCTCGGACCAGACTTCCTGCCATAACCCATTCAATGGAGGATATTATCCTGTTCAACTCTCTTCTGATGAAGCTGATCGAATGATGAAAACAAATCCTGTGAAGTTTAAAACACTCGTCCACGAGAGTTTACGAAGGCAAGTGAACGCAATCAATGCACTTTCCGATGTGGGAATGCATTTCTGGGACTACGGTAACGCCTTTCTACTGGAAGCACATCGAGCTGGTGCCGAAGTTGGGGCGGTAAAACGCGCGCACGGAATAGACTTCCGATACCCGTCGTACGTGCAGCACATCATGGGAGACATTTTCTCGCTGGGTTTTGGTCCATTCCGATGGGTATGCACTTCCGGTGACCCAAAGGACCTCGATAAAACCGACGAGATTGCGTATCAAGTACTCCAGAAAATATCATCGCGACGAGATCAAGACGAGTTACCAGACAATGTGAAAAACCAATACAAAGACAACATGAAATGGATCAGAGAAGCATCAAAGCACAAATTGGTCGTGGGTTCACAAGCGAGAATCTTGTATAGTGACCAGCACGGAAGAATCGAAATAGCAGCGGCGTTCAACGAGGCGATCAGAAACGCAAAAATTAAAGCTCCAATAGTGATCAGTCGAGATCATCACGACGTCAGTAGCACCGACAGTCCGTTCAGAGAGACATCCAATATTAACGACGGGTCGGCATTCACCGCCGACATGGCTGTACATAATTTTGTTGGAGATGCGTTTCGAGGTGCAACTTGGGTTGCTCTGCACAACGGTGGCGGCGTGGGCTGGGGCGAGGTCATCAACGGTGGCTTCGGTCTTGTCCTAGACGGCACTGACGATGCCGATTTGCGCCTTAGGACAATGCTGGCCTGGGATGTGAGCAACGGAGTTGCGAGAAGATGCTGGTCTGGCAATGCAAATGCACTCGACACTATTCAACGCCAGATGAAAGACGACAAATTAGTCGTCACACTGCCAAATGCGGTGGACGACAAACTTTTGGAAACTCTCACGCTAGTATAATTTCACCTTTGTCTGCTTCCGAGTTCTCTCGTCCAGATACGAATCCGCTCAGTTTAAAACCAGATGCAGAGACGGTAATATTCTTGTTCTTGTTGAGTACGTCGATAACGGCATGCACTTTGCGCTCGAGCCACTGTAATGTCTTCAACTCGTTATACTTCATGTACGTCTCGCCATCGATATCTAAAACACCGTAAATGCTATGTAACTGAGATTACAACTGCAACCACACAATAAAAGCACACCTTTGCTGTCGGCAACAACAGAGAGGTCAATGCTGTTCGATGAGACTAATTGGGCCAGTTTGACAGCGGAAGAGTCGATCGCAGAGGTGAGGATGTCGCGCAAAGACCGGAACGACGATCGTTTCTGCGCCACAATGGATCAAGCTCATGAATAGCATGAAATGGGTGCCATGCACAGTGGTTACTTGCCTGAATGAGATAAGGTAGAAATAAATAAATGACATCGACAGGTGTGAGCATGTAAAAAGCCCCAACTGAAAAACATGAAAACGATTTAGAATATCATGGATACAAACGAAGTTCGTTACCTTCGTTGACCGAGTCGTCAACGAACCAGGACCTGAGTGGGTCACAGAACTGGACCATTTCGTGTATGGCACGATTATCTTCGTCGATGAAGTAGAGCGATGGTTCACCAGTTTTCGGGTTATTCAGTTCGACCCCGCGAACCGACCGGACGGTATCTGCGAAAAAAATGATAAACATGATAAAAGTGATTAGGCAAACAGTATAACATTGAAACTAGCACAACTTACCGCTAATGAACAGGAGCCTCATGGTAAAATAGAGGGAATATAAAAATGGGTAGCTGAAATTAGATTAAAATGTATAAGATTGGAAATATTTGACATCAGCATCAGCTGTGCGCCAATCACGTGGTTGATGTGCCAGAACAGGAACGACAATTCTACAACCAATTGCCATCGTTTCAACTGTGGCCACCAGCAACATGACGTCGTCGGGACTACCGCTCTCCAAGAACCTCATGCAGATGAAGTTCATGCAGCGGAGCAAATTCAAGATAGAGAAGGACGCTGAAGACGAGAAAGAGAAGATCACGCTCGATGCCGAGTTCGCTGCATCTATGAAGAGAGAAGGCGAACGATTCTATTTCGAAGCTAGCTTTGTGCCATGCGAGAAACTCCGATTCGGACGCCTCTCGTTCAGGGGTATGAATCCCGAGATCGAGAAACTGATGGTCGAGTTGCAGGCGGGAGAAACGACGAAGAGAAAATTGGAGGAAGAAGAGACCGATGTGACGGCCGCCGATATGGTCAACCGGTACAAGACATTGATGACGAATCAGCCGCACAAACGAAGGAAGTACATCGATCGAGTGGAGAGCGATGACAAACACCATAAAGATGAGGATGGTGGTGGTGAACAGGAAATGCATTCATGACCGAACTCCGCGTTTTCCTGTGTAAATTAGAACACAGTGTATAACTACAATCCGCGATTAAGTAAATTCTTCGTTGTATTTGAAATTATTACTGTGTGTGACATTTTTTTGTGTCGTCAGTGAGCAATCCGTTCGCCAAGAGTGAATCCGACGATCAATCGCTGCGTCTAACTGTGAAGAAACTTGGAATTCGAGATGTTGGCGCGCGCATTTTGTCAGGGGTCGAATACTAATTGCTAATTGTTTCAAATGGCTGTTTACGACCGAAGAACGTGGTGAAGATCGGTGATCAATTAATCGACCTTAATTGCGTTAAGTGACCGCATTTAGGTGGTCAAAGTTGGTTCTTACCACCCGTCATGGCCATCTCGGAAGAATTGAATCAGTACCTGAATGAGTGGGAACGAGACGTGCACGGAACGGCCGCAAGTCCTGTGCCCGTGCTGACCAGGTGACCGAATCGGCGTTCGGCGCCAGACCTTTCTCTGACTTTGTCCTAACTGTGGTCTCATCCCCCAGAATTGCCGAGCTAATCGAGCGAGAGACGGAGGCGTACCTCAAGAGTGACATCGATCCGTTCGACGATCGGCACCCGTCGAGAGCTCGTCCCGACTGTTCGTTGGGACTCGTGCTCAAGGCACTATTCAAGAACGATGACTTCATGAATGCGGTGAGTTGCGATAAGGCACACAATCGATGTGTCAAGTACGTTTCTAATTTACATTTAATTGCAGATCGTTAATGATTATATATTACACCGGGAAGATGTCGAACTTCAAACAACAGCGTGTCGCCTCATACTGGATATTTTGCCAGGCCTCGAAACTTCCGTCGTGTTTAATGAAACTGTGAGTGATTTCATTGATCTACTTCTATGATGGATGTAAATTTATGTTCCAACTGTGTACTATGGTATGTTGCAGGATGGACTTGTTCGAAAGCTCATTCACTGGGCCGAGCACGCCGCTAATCCTCTACAGTCGTACGCAATCGGATTATTGGCAGCGGCGATGGAAGTGCAGGACATCGCCGTTAATTTCAAAGACCAGAACTCCAGATTGGTGCCGCTCATGTTGCGGCGTTTGAAAGACCTGCGTACTAGTGTTACAGAGAGCAATAACATTGCGAGTCATGTCAACGAACAGCCATTCAAGCACCTAAACAACGTGAGTTCGTCGGCAGAAAAACGCACTGTCAACGATGAAAACGTGGCACCGAAAAGAAGGTTGTCGGGTTCTGGTGGAGCCGTACCGAAGAAGCGACGAGTGTCGAGCCCGTGCAGTTTTGGGACATTTTCGCCTACCACATTCAATAGCGAGTGCTCTAACAGCAGTTGGGCTGAACTCGAGCCGTACATCGTTGGATCGCATCAGGTAACTTTGAATGAAAAACAGAAAGGAAGGTTATATAACTTTTGTGTATCGTTTCAGATGCATCCTCTGACTGTCGAAATGCAGCAGCGGTTCATACTGCAGTACCTGACTCCGATGGGAGACTATCAGGAGCTTCTCTGTCATGTGTTCGAGAACAACGCTTTGTCGCACATAATGCATTACATCAACCTGAACGACAATCGAGACATTCGTCTGGCTTTCGATGCTTTGAAGGTACTTTTTCATCGATCACATTTCGTTATTTGATTCATGCCTCTTCGTTATAGTACTTGGCTTCTCTGCTGTGCCACAAAAAATTTGCTTTGGAATTTCTCAATGTCGGTGGTCTTCAAAAATTACTTGAAGTTTACCGGCCTTCAGTTGCAGCAACAGGTGTCTCGATTTGTTTCTACTATTTGGCATACAATGAGGATGCCATGGAACGGGTATGTTTTCTTGTCATTTCGTTTAATTGTCATCTAGCAACCAACGCTCAATTTCCAGATATGTCTGCTTCCAACGCACGTTTTGTCCAATCTGGTCTCCTATGCTCTCTGGCTCCTGGAGTGTTCGCACGATTCGAGTCGATGTCATGCAACGATGTTCTTTAGTCTGAGCTTTCCTTTTCGAGTCATTCTTGAATTGTTCGATCAACAAGACGGGCTCAGGAAGCTGCTGAATGTGGTACGTAATTTCATTTTTGTTTTGCAATGCCTTTCTTAACTTTATATGCGATTGTTTCAGATATTCATCCTCGATATTTTTTCCGATGTCGATTACACCGAAGACGAATTATTCACACGTCGGCAAACTGCTCGGCACGTGTGCGTCGCGCTTAAGCGGTACTTCGAAGCACATTTGGTGAACCAGACACAATTTCTTCGTCGTAACTCACCGGCATCACAATCGAGCGACATATCCAGTTCGAGAAACTCTCATCAGCAAGATATCCCGCCTTATAAAGCCGCTCGTCATAGTTATGACACGATCACCGAATATGTCAATATATTATTAGATATAATGCCGCTTCGATACAACTGGAAACCTGTCTCTGACCTTCTGCATTTGGGTGGTGTCAGACTCCTTCTGTCGCTGATCGCCGTTTCATTTGACTGGAACTACGCCGGCAAAGCCGAAGCTGTGAAAAGTGCTCTCGATGTACTTGTTATGTGTACTGTGATGCCCACATTCCAACTTGTGCTGACCGAAGAGCTTCAAATTGATGGCGATCACAAGACAGTTGGAATGCGAATTATTCTCGCTGCTGCCGAAGGTGAAATAGTGGCCGATCCGGAAGTACAGCGGGCAGCGCTCAACGTCGTTATCAATTGCGTGTGTGGACCGCTCACTCGCATCGGTGGAGCGATCGCCAAGTTCGCTGGTTCGGGAACTGCCAAAAAGAAGACGACGCTTCGGAGCGGTGAAGACTTGCTAGCTAAGATGTGGCTATGCGTACGAGTCAATAACGGAATTATGATCCTGTTGAATTTGCTCACGGTCAAGACACCCATCACTGATGCTGACTCTATTCGTGCTCTCGCTTGTAAAGCGCTTTGTGGCCTGGCAAGAAACGCTACCGTTAAACAAATAATCGGTAAACTGCCGCTATTTACCAATGGTCAGCTTCAGAGTTTGATGAAGGAACCAATCTTGCAAGACAAGAGAACTGAACACGTCAAGTTATGTAAATACTGTGTAGAATTAATCGAGCGAGTTACGGGCGCTCCTCTCAGCACGAATGTCGAGTCGTCGATCGCTAGCATTAACAAGGCTGAAGTGGTGGCACAGACGAAGATAATGTATAACGAGAAGGAACTTCTCCAGTTGATTCATCAACATTTGGTGTCGAAAGGCTTTAACGAGACAGCTGCTGCACTCGCCAAAGAAGGAAGCATGACTTCGGTGGCTGCGAAACAGGGGCAGTCGCCATGGCCGTCGAGTGCAACTGTTTCCAATTCACCGACCCCGCAACGAGTATCCCGCGTGATCCAAATTGGGTCGCCGACGCCATCGAGTCAAGTTGCTACCACGACTCCTAACATCATCACTCCGATATCTAGTCAGTCCCAAATGACGCCCATATCGTCGTCAATTCCTCTAAAGCTTCACCGGCTTCATCAGCGATCCAATTCTATGTCGAAGCATATCGCACGACAGAAATCTCAAGCCGGAAGTTTCCAGCCTTCGCCTATCATGAAGAGGCTTGAATCAACATCGAGTCAGGCCTCTTCCTCTGTGACCCTGGACTCTATTATCACCGAGTACTTGAGAAAGCAACATGCACTGTGCAAGAATCCGATCGTCACATGTCCACCATTCGATCTGTTTGAACCTCACCGATGTCCAGAACCGATGAACAGAAATTTAGCGCCGGTCAACATCGTCTCCCGACTTCAACGTAGACAGATGTACCCCAGGCATGGAGGTCTTTTTGGTGCCAAGTTCGACAGGAAACTTATTTACAGTAAATTTCGTCCAATTCGTACTTTTCGAGATCCGGAGATTGCTAGTAGTTTTTCAAGTTGTGCCTTTTCGGTAAGCCACATTCAATTAGCTGCTGAATTAATTTAGCCTCGCTAATTTTGTTCTTCCTAGTATGTCGACCAATTTCTATTCCTCGGGACTGTGTCAGGAGAGCTTCATGCTTTCAATCTGTATAGCGGAGTGGTAAGTTAACTTTATAAATAGGTAGTTGGCTTATCTAATGCTTATCCTATTCGTCTTTTCGTACAGCTCGAAGCAACTTATACTTGCCACGAATCTGAGATCAGCTGCATCGAACCGTCGAGAGATGGTCAACTGATTCTGACATCCTCGATTTATCGGCAGCCTCTGTCAGCAATGTGGACATTCACTGATATCTTCGAAATGAAGTAAGACAGTGTCGTTTGTTTATGTTAGTACGATGATATTGAAATTCATTGTGTCTATTTCAAATGCGATGTGCCAGAATGTCCTTTCCAGAAGATCACTATATCGAATTTGGAAAGCAGGCACAAGACAAAGTACTCGGGACGGCGTACTCAATAGCACATGTGAGTGAGTTTGCCGACAACACTTGACAACATTTCACAACACTTGGTATCATCGCGGTCAAGTAACCGAAACTCATTGCTTTGTTTTCGTTTCAATAGCTGTACGACATTAATACTGCTCAGCTCGTCAACACGTTTGTCGATGAGAATCTGTCGAACAAGTACCACAAAAACCGAGCGACTTTCCATCCGAGCGATGAGCTGATCTTGAATGATGGTGTTTTGTGGGACATTCGCACGAATAATCCTGTCCACAAGTTCGACAAGTTTAACACACAAATTAATGGCGTGTTCCATCCGAATGGGCAGGAAATTATATCGAATTCCGAAATCGTAAGGCCTTTCACATGTTATGTGATTCATTGATTTCAGTCCTCTCTGCATCTATTGTTTAGTGGGACTTGAGGACGTTTCATTTGCTAAGGACGGTTCCTGCTTTAGATCAATGTCAAGTGAAGTTCAATCAAACGGGAGATGTTATTTTCGGAGGTTTGTCGGACTGATGCCATAAAACGGTATACTTTCACGTTTAAATTACATTTTCGACAGCAATGTTTGATGAGGAAAATGCCGAAGAAGAAGAACAATATCGGAGTCCTTACGGCTCGTCCTTCCGGACATTCGACGCGTCCGATTACTCAAACATTGCCACCATCGATATCAAGAGGAACATCTACGACCTGTCAGTCGATCCCGGTGATTGCTTCATTGCGCTTGTCGAAAACAGTGGCACCAGAGACATGTTTGCCGATGAAAATGTGTGCAAATTGTATGAAGTGGGTCGGTCGAGAGAGGAGGATGATGAAGAAGGTCAAGATGACGAGGATGAGGAGAACGACGTGGGTGAAGATGATACGGATGATGATGATGATGATGACGATGACGACGACGATGACGAGGATGACGAGGATGAGATTGATAATTTGGAAGAT
>JAGGCA010005420.1:14944-29245 GCA_022876805.1 Osperalycus tenerphagus | reverse complement strand
GAGTTTTCACCGGCATCTCACCGGTCCTCATCTCTACCTGATCATCACTACCACTGAGTGCTTGTTCACTAATTAGCCGTGTCGGGGGCTCGACTCGTCTCGCAACGAGAAAGTGAGAGTCGAGTTGAGGTTAATCTAACAGTTTTCTCGGTTGGTTTGTGCGGGAATCTCTCAGATGCTGAGGTTGAGGTTGACTTTTAATAATTCGCTTAGCAAACGATAAGTGAACTCATCATAATAATGATTGTTGATCTCACGCTTGGCTGAGAGAGCAGCGGAAACGAGACGTCTCGGGAACTAAACGACATCAACATCTCGGCTCACGCAAACCGGTTGCGTTGGTTAATTAACGGCGATGCCACGGCATGAAAACTATCAAACGTACAAGTTTTTCGTGGGAAAAGGACTCCGATTCTCAAAGACCACGAGAGAACGACGAGAGATGAGAGACCGAGTCGAGTTGAGTCGAGTCGACGACGAAGAGAACGAGAAGAGACGAGAAAGAGCGTCGTCGAATTGAGCAACATCACAAACATGATTAACGATAACGACTCGTTCTGTGTCTCTCGTTGGGCCAAATCTCTTGCCGTCCGTACTCTGTGCCTGATGCCTGTTTCTCTCTTCGTCTCGTCGTCTGTTCACTCTTTCTTTCCTCTCGTCTTCTTCTGTTCTCCACGATGTGCCACGCATCACAAGAAGCAATGCAGTGCGAAACGAAACGACTTACGAAGCGCTTTGCATTTGATCGAAATCGAAGACGGGCAACGATCATATAAAAATAATCTCTCTAATGCGCGACTGCATACATTGAACGGTGCCCGATGCATGATGTGCACGAGCATCACGAATCGAAGATCTTGGCCGTTTTGCTCCTGATCTCGCTCCTTCTCTTTCCGTCTTCTCGCTCATCTCACTAACGATCCTATGAGTTGCAGAGATGCTATTCTCTGGCTAGCCCGAGATTAGAACACGCCGTCGAGATGGTCGACAGCACGTGTCCCTAAATAGACACATCAAGTCCTGCGAGCTCGTTGACGAAAATTAGCCACACACGAATCCTTATTATGGCACATCATGGCATCTTCCTCTCCTTCTCTGTTTCTTCTACTTATGACTGGCATCTCGTCAACATGACCGCACCGCTCCGCTCACTCTGCACAATTGTCTCACCGAATTGTCCACTGCTCATCCTGTAATCTGGTTGATAAAGTTTTTAAGAAATACCTCGATAATCGTCTTGGCCGTATCATGGCCCCAAAGTGGCGCAGATGCTGCGAATTGCTATGGTTATAACATTTACGCTCAAATGCAGTGCAATGCTCGATGATGCTGTGAAACGTTCCAGGCTGGGTAGCAGTACAGTAAAAACGACGACAACGAGCAGAGAGCAAGACGACGGCGATCATATCGCGTGGCGACGTCCATGCGACACGACCAGGAGTGCATCGCGAACAGAACTCGAGGAAAAGAAGACGAAGAGAGAAGCGACGCTTAATCAAAACAAAGAGCTGATAGAATAAAAGTCTGGAGTAAAAGTGGCGTCAACATCAACACATTGCAATCACGATTATGACATGAGATGGTCACATGCGGATGGTGATGGTGATGGCGAGTGGCGATTGGCGATTGTGTGTGCAAGATGCGAGATGCTATTCGCGTGTTGATGGCGAGTGGTTGACGGTTGATGCTGTTCATGTTGATGTCGGTGATTGTTGATGGTGACACGACGGGCTAACAAAGTTTTGCCCGGCAATCATTGTCGCTGTTCTCCTCGCATCGAGTCACACCGACAAAGGCTGGCGATTCATTCGCAGTATACAATTTAATTAACGTCGTGGTTTGCAGGCGTGAAACACATCGCGACACTTCCATGGCACACGCAATTTGCATTGCATCGCACCGTTTGCTTTGTCTCGAACGACATAAAACGCAGCACTCGAATTCCTTGCTAACCCACATCGCGTCTTGAAACTAATTCGACCAGAGCTTCATGAATGCGTACGATGCGAGACTACCTGAATTAATAGCTAATGTCCTGGTCGTGCCCTTCTTGCCGGTGGACTACCGAAGCGCGACTAAACGTTTGATGACGGGATGATGAGACGCTTCCCGTTTTCTTGGAAGCGCTGCCGAGATTTCGCTTTGTGTTTCTGGTGAAACGTGTCGTGTGGTCCACTCATTCATGAACCATCACGTGTGTGTGTGTGTGCCGACCGATAATTAAATCGAGTGAAAATGAATTGGTGAGCGCGATGAAATTGACGATGCAAACGAGGTGATTTGCATGTGAATCCACACGGATCTCGTGCATGCCGACTTACCATCCTTACCCATCTGTCGTGATCCCATAGCAGGTGTATTTCGTCTCCAACAGCTTGCAAGTCTGAAAACTTTGCGTTCCGTTCTTTCCGTCATTCGATTCGTTCGGTTACGAGATTTCTAAACAAAGTTCGTCTGTTCTTGCATTTCACGGAGCGAGTCAACGAGCGAACATTTTTCGTGTTATCCTCTGGTTCACGAGATCAGGTCTATGACTTGACGGCGGAGCTCTTTTTGACGTTTCTCGGCTTGTTATTCTCGTACTTACATCTGCACTTAGTTGCCGCGACCGTAAATGTTCGAATGTTCGCTTCTCATTTCTGCTCGCATCAAACTTATTTTCGGTCGCCGCCATTGTCAGAGTGCGACAAACCAACTTATCTCGCTGTCGATGTCGACTCGTTGCGACTCCC
Organism: Osperalycus tenerphagus; assembly: GCA_022876805.1. Classification (NCBI taxonomy): domain Eukaryota; kingdom Metazoa; phylum Arthropoda; class Arachnida; order Sarcoptiformes; family Nematalycidae; genus Osperalycus; species Osperalycus tenerphagus. Next base: position 26,513 of record JAGGCA010005420.1, on the reverse strand, counting down.
CCTAATTAACATGATTCCACTTGGTCGACCTCCTTCGGTGCCACAGAGAAAGACGAGCGCGACCAGCATCGCATTGCATAATGAATAGCGATAATATACCACACATACTTAATTATCGTTGATCTGTCTCTGTTCTAGTTAATTGCCAACAACGTCATCAGCAATACTTCAGGATACGTCCTCAACCGAATATCTCCGTTGTTGAAGGGGAGTCGGTGGTCGTTCAGTGTTCGATTGGCAACCAAGCAGGTGGAGTTCAGTGGGCCAAAGATGGGTTCGTGTTAGGTGAGTGTAAAAGGGAAGCGAAATGAAGTCGAAGGCATGGATGGAATGAAGACAATGCAAGCCGATTGACGGTGAAACGATTGCGCTGCGACAGAGGAAGCATAAACGATGTGGAATTGCGAGCATAACTGCCATTTCTCTGCCATTTCTCTGCCATTCCTCTGCCATTTCTGCTGCTAATATTAGGCGATCAGCGCGAACGAGCACGTCGAGAACCGTTCGGCGACTGTCGAGTTGGATTTGCCGCCACGCTGAATCTAATCGACAGTCGTTACGTTGCGCGAAGAATTGATAACAAAGCGTAAGCGTGAAATTATATTTGAAGAAAATGGTGTGTTCATTGTTCATCTCGATTTCATCCTCTTCTGGCTACTATTCCTTCGGGTTTCTTCGTGGTCTGCTAGATTTGCTTGCTGGCTTAGAGACCTTCATGCGACGCGTTTCACATCCTTTAAGAAACAGATATAATTACAGAGAACAGATACAAGAAGGTCGAACGGCCGCTTTTGTATCGAGCAAACGCCTGGGGAGAGAGCAATAACTCGATGGAAATACGAGATATTAGATCAGCAACGAGATAGAAGAGCGAGATTCAGATAGAGGACCAGTCATTCAGCAATGGCAGTAGCACTGAAGTGATGACTTATGCAAGATGAGGTACAATTAAAAGGGAGGAAAGTCTTCCACTAGCTAAGACGAGACAAGATGAGAAGATGAGAAGATATTCTTTTGAAATAAACACTTGAAATAAACACTTCTGCAGATGATATGAAGAGAGCGAAATCGGTGTTCTGGAAGAACGAGTTATTTGTTCAGATGAGCAGGAAACAGTTCCGAAACAGTTCCATTTCCGTTCGCCGCTTTTATCTCCGTAAATTGTGTTGTTTTCGTCGCTCGCCTTATTTCGGGTGCGAGGCTTTATGGCAATAATATGGATCACCACCTATACACAATGCATGAGAATTGAGGCATGTGGCATCGCCTTTCCTTCCCTCTTCTTCTTCTCCTTCTTCATCATCATCCTTGGCTCTCATTTACGTCGTCACCGCTTCACTGCGCCCCGACAGATATGAGCTATGAGCTATGACGTGACAAATTCATCGCCCTCTCGCCAAAAGTGCGCGGCATGCATGCATTGCATTCACCTCTCCATCTTCTCTTCTCTTCCCCGCTTCATTCCAGGCTTCGACAGGCTTATTCCGGGCTTCCCGAGGTACAAAATGATCGGCAATCCCCAGGAAGGGGTGCACAACTTGCGGATTGACAAAGCGAAGATCGACGACGATGGCGAGTATCAGTGCCAAGTAAGAACCAGGAGAAAACTTCGCTATTACGGCATCTGTCCAGATGCCGGGCTAATTCATTTACATTGCACTCCGCTTGTCTCTCACTCACTCATCGATTCGATCTCCATTTGTATCTGATCGTCATCAGGTTGGTCCACGCGAAGACAACAAAGCAATTAGAGCAAACTCGAGGCTCACTGTGTTACGTGAGTGCCAAGCGAGAATCGTTCGGCTCGTTAGGACCAAGACGTGCTAAAATCTTTTTAATGTTGATTTAGTTCCGCCAAAATCGGTCGATATCGTTGGTCACTCGAACGGAAGCTATGTTGAGGTCAAGCAAGGAGAGAGTCTCAAGTTGTCGTGTGTCGTGAGCGGTGGCAGGCCAGCCGCTCAAATAAAGTGGTTTAGGAGAAACATCGAATTGCGATCCGGTAAGCGACGACATTAACGGTGGCCAGGAACAAAATTTATTGCTATAACTGCGATTGCCGTTGCCGTTCGCCACTCGGCATCGATCAGATCACGTAGAGATTGTGGAAACGAGCGAGATTGATACTGATACGGAGACGAACGGACACTCGTTGAGTGTGACCAAGTCCGAAATCACATTACTCCCGCATCCTGATGATAATGGAGCACCGTACACTTGCTCGGCATCGCACTCGGCGCTGGTCAAACCTCTTCGACATACCGTCATCCTCAGTGTCCTCTATCCACCCGGTCCGCCCGAAATTAGCGGGTATGTCGCGGGTGAAACTGTGAGAATGGGTGATACTCTGACGCTACTCTGCAAATCGCGAGGTGGAAATCCCTTGGCACAATTAGGTAAACAGCTGTCTGTCAGTTGTCTTCCTGTCAATCACCAGATTGATGAGATTTTTTTTGGAAATTCTTTTGCAGTTTGGTACAAAAATGATGAGCAAGTGGATTTTTCATACACGACCACTTCCGGACGCGAATCGACCAATAGTCACACGTTCATCGTTGACGCGTCCGACAATAATGCAACGTACAGATGCGAAGCGTCTTCCCAAATACCCGGCTCGAAGCCCATCTCCGCGTTTGTCCACCTCACTGTCCAATGTAAGCATTGTGCAATTGGCTTCCGAGGCATTATTTCTCTTTTCTAGAGCATACACTCAATCTTGAATCATCTTTCCAACAGTTGCACCAGCCAAAGTGAACATATCAGGACCACGCGAAGCCCGTGCAGGCGATGTCGTGACTATGATCTGCGAGACAGATCGATCTAACCCGCCTGCCGAAGTCTCCTTCGTGGTTGATGGTAAGATTGCACAATAGGTTAATGATAGTTTGCGGTGCTTCTGCAGCAGCCTGATCACGCGCGCTCTTGCAGGTCGTCCGATGATGGCGAACAACACGGTCACTGCTCACTCCGATGGCGGATGGATCACACAGGCCAGCATTACAGTCACGATCACGGGCCAGGTACGATTGCGATGTCTACACACGTTTCTGGCGAATGAGATATGTAACCTGGTTTTGCACGTTGTAACTATCCGTTTTCGTGAGCAGGATAGAAACATGAAGATGTTCAGTTGTTATGCCGTCAACCAAGCCCTCGGTGAAACGATCGTCGAGACTGCCGTTTTGAGCGTTTTATGTAAGTCATTCTTTCTCTCGTGAAGTTCATACCTACTTTGGGCCTAGCGCAAAGTACACCTCATAGCCTCGATCACCGAGCTCGGCGCACAGATTCAGCTTAAGAACCGAGTCACGACAAACGCAGCACCCGATTCACTGGATCTTTATATTTCTAATCCTCCTCAGATCCACCTGACCAGCCTTCGATTTTCGGCTACGTAGAGGGAACATCAATCCGAGCAGGTTCTTTGCAGCGTCTAACATGTAAGACGTTCGGTGCACCATGCACGGTGCACGATCTAATTAGCATTGATTAAGAGAACCATAATTAACTCAACACAGGCGTGGTGCATGGTGGAAACCCGCTACCGACGCTGATGTGGTTCAAGGGAGATGACGAAGTGCCGTCGGCAACGACATCGACCAACGGCAATGTGGTCTCGAACGAGATCGCGATCGTCACCAAAGACTCGGACAACGGAGCGCAGTACCGATGCGAAGCTCGGAACGCGGCCACGGGCGACACACCGCTCGCCACTTCCACCAGATTAACGGTGCACTGTACGTACAAATTCCCGACCACTAAATCTCCGCGTGCCTGCATCCATGTCAGTCCAGATGCGGTTGAAAAACGAACTCTCCGCAATTGCATTTCTGGGCACGTTGTTGGTGCACTGCAGAGCAGAAGTAACTGAATGCTGACATTCTCTCTTCCACTTGGATGCGATTTTTCAGTTCCACCGTCGCGTGTCACGATCGCGATAAAGCCGAAAAGACCTCAAGCCGGCAGCCAAGTGGAGTTGAGCTGCGAGTCCGGAAGTTCAAATCCAGTATCGATGATAACTTGGTGGCGAGATGGGCAGCTAATGAAGGGCGAACTGGTTGGCGAGTTGGACGCACCGCACGGGGGCAAATCGTCTCGCAACGTGCTCTACCTGAATGTGACCAGCGAGGACGACGGGGCCGTCTATACTTGTGAGTGACCGTCCGACATTTGTCCCCGTCTTCCATTCTATTAGCCGCGTGCGACTTGCCGACCGCAAATAATTCCACTCTGCTAAATTAACGACGCGTTTTGCGACAATGTAACTCGAACAGCGTCGATTTGGACGTGATCGCGATTTTTCTTCTTCGCTGCTCTCCTCTTTCGTTTTTCTTCTGCCTTTCGCTCGATGTTTGTCAATTGACTATTGAATCTCACTACCGTCTCGATCCTTACATGCAGGCCAGGCAACAAATCGCGTCTTGCATCAGAGTGTTCACGACGCGACGACTCTGACAGTCCTCTGTAAGTGAATTGTCATCGATTGGCTTGCAAACATCGCTCTGTTCGTCGTCGATTGCCGTTTAATTTCCGCTCATCGTGCACCTTGCTTGTTGCAGACAAACCAGAGTTCGTCAAACTGTCATCGAACCAATTCGACCTGATCGAAAACGATGCGGCGTCAATAAACGTGACAGCTGTGGGCAATCCGAACATCATTGAATATAAATGGTCTCGTCTCGCTGGTGTCGGTCGGAACGGGAAGAACGGTCAGAACGGGCAGAACGGGCAGAACGGGCAGAACGCGAGCTCGACCAGCCCGTCAGCGTCATCGAGATTGACTTTCGATGGACCCATTCTGAACATGAGCGCGGTCGACAGAAGCGACAGCGGAGTCTATCAAGTCGAGGCCCGGAACGAGCAAGGAATGAGCGCGGTCGACATTGTCGTTAATGTACAATGTGAGTTATCGATTTAGCTGCACTTTCCTGCTTCTGCCCAATGTTCGGTTTTCGGTGTTCGGTGTTCAGTTCGATGTTCAGTTCTCAATGCGAAAGTGCCATCGCGAAGTGCTTTCGATTCCTCTTGCACTACTTTCACTTTTTTCAGAATAGTAGTGCTGTGCTCTGAAAAGTGCAGTACTCTAACTCTAACTCCAATCAATAATCTAAAACTGAAATGCTTTGTTTTCGTTTCTCTCTCTTGCCCATCTCCATTCGATTACACTGGCACGCATTTCCATCACTAAATTCTCAGATGCGCCGTCGATAAACAGAATAAGCGAATTGCTGCTGGTCGATGCCGGCGCAAATGCATATTTGGAGTGTCAAGTGCAAGCGAACCCGGTCACGGAGAACATGATCACTTGGAGGAGACGGAGACCGAATGCCACCGAATTAGACGTCGATGACGCCGAGAACGTGACCGTGTTGGACATCGACGAGTCAGACACGTCGCGCATGAGACAGACGCGCGAAGACAATCGCTCGTTTCTGGTCATTTACAATGTATCTCAAGAGGATTCCGGCACTTTCGACTGTGTCGCGAACAACGGAATCGGCGAAGAGGATGTCGGGCAAGCTAGCCTGGTCGTAAAACGTAAGTCGACAGCGACATGACGTGACTTGACAGCATGTGTGTTGAAAATTCTTACGATAACGTCCGAATTTTCATATTCCCGCAGACAAGCCCGTCATCGACCGGTCACCTATAATATCGAAATCGGCTTCGAATCACGGCGATGTTGGCAGGCTGATCTGTCGAGCGCGCGGTGCACCGAACGTGACATTTAGCTGGTCTCGGGAAGGTTCGCTCCTGCCTCTGGACGAGAGCGGAAGTGGCAACGAGATCAACACGCGCTACATGCTCGAACCCGTCGCTCAGATCGATTTGGTCACTCACCAGAGCGTGCTCGTCATCAACCACGTTGTCAATTCTGATTACGGAAGTTACGAGTGTGTAGCCAGAAACGAACTTGGCTTCGACTCGGTGACGGTGTACTTCAACCGAACTTCGAAACCGGATCCACCTCTGGCTCTGCGAGTGATCAACTACACTTCCGACTCAGTGACACTGCGCTGGATTCCGGGGTTCGACGGCGGACAGAGTCAATCGTTTCGCATCCGACTGAACAGTGCCGGCGATCCGTATTTGTACAGCGATGTTTATCCATCAAACACGACTCAGTACACCATAAACAACCTGCAATCAGACAGAGAATACGCATTTAATATAATGGCGTTCAACGATCTCGGCGATTCTTCGTTCACGACCGATATCGTCAAGGCGAGAACGTTGAGAGGTTCGTTTTCGTTGCTCATTACTCTTGCTGTGGATGATAATTAAATTTGATACCAGGAAAATGATAGAGTCGTGCACACGTCGAGCGCGTGAAGTGCTGTCGAGTGTGAAGCTATGAAATATGAGAGAACTACAGTTAGCAGGAATGTGAGCCTAATTAAAATAATTTTTGATTGCTGTGCAGCAGCCAGTCGGCCGACAGAGACAGAAAGGGTTGCTCAAGTCTTCTCGGGCCGTGTCGGAGACATTCCAAGATTGATCATCTTCATCGTCGCTATATCGGGCAGCTCGTTACTGTTGCTCAATATCGCTCTGCTTGTTTGCTTTGTACGGAGACGCAAGAAACGATTAGAGGAAGGTGAGTAAAGCTTGCAAGATGCTTCTCTCCGCTTCTCTCCTCTCCTCTCTTCTCACATGTTTCACGATGTTTCTGCCATGTGTACCGCGAGTCAAGTCAACTGCTTGAAATGCCTCACCAAATAACGACTCTAAATGCAATTAGATGATAGCTTAAATAATTGCATTTCTCTGTTTCTGTTTCGCGCTTCTCACTGCTCACTCAGCTATCACTTCTTGTTTCTCTTTCTTCTTTCCACACTGCTCTTCTCAGTGTTCGAGAGATTTTGCAAATTGTGCAGATTGTGTCGAAGTAAGTTTTGCACGCGAGTTATGATCGCGATGCTGAACTTCTCTCTCCGTTCTCTCTGCTTTCCGTCTCCCTTCCGTTTGCTTTCTGCATGCCTGCTTGATATGCTCGCTGCTAGAAAATGATGCATATTTTTTGCTCGCTCGCCTTCGCAGAAAGTGATCAGTCAAGCACAAGCAAATCAGGGACGATCGAAATGTACGCCCCGGCTTCGGGTTCGGGAGAAAGTTATAATAACGGTGCCACGGAAACGTCGCTGACGGGCAGCGGCAGTGATGAAGAGAACAAGAGTGAGGCCGCGTACTCGGGAATAGCGCATACCGATTATGCCATGGTAAGTGGTCGTCCCGTCTCGTATCAGAATTAATATCAGTTCCAGTTGTCCATGTGCATGTTTTGTAGAGTATCACCAACCGATCTGTTTCTCCGTTATTTCCAGGATATGCCTCCCACCACTCGTCACCATGGGCTCAGCACCTACTTGATTGATGACAACATGCCTCTGCCTGTAACTCTCCAGTCTCACCACTACTACCCGCGATTCACAAATCACGGTATGTTTGCATTAGCGCTTTGTCGTTGTCGCTGTCGCGCTCTAATAATGGCTTCTCTTCTTCTCTCTCTCTCTCTCTCTCTTCGTCACCACCACCACCATCATCATCATCATCATCAGTGTCTCCCGTCACTCCCGACGTCGCAACAAATGCGTATTTCATCGACGACCCGCTCTATGCGGATGCATTGCGCAAGAATGCATACAATCAGCATCTTGCATCATCAGGTGTTGCCCCGGTTAATGTCAATGCGAACGCGGCACTGACGTCTGATCATAAGGTAGGTGATCATCAACATCCGTCGCTCATCGATCAGTCGTCTTACTAATTGCACGCTCACAACCATCATTCATTCACTTATAGTTTGTCGCTTTCTTTTGACTCCATTTAAAGCACTCGCCCACGTTCTTCGTCCAACCCGACATGGTGCCCGTGCCGCCGATGGCACCTCTTCGTAGCACAAGTCACATGTCCACATTTTTGCCGATCATCAGTGAAGAACCGCCCCAGTTGGCGCTGACACCGATGGGACATTTGGTGTGATCGCCGACTGACTGACCGCCGGTGGTCAATGTTGATTTTGTACTGGTTCTGATTGATATTGATACTGATTCTGATCTCGATAACTCTTTGACGTGCCTTATCTTGTTAGCGATCGATTAGCGATACGATTGATCGTTGTGTTCAAAATGCGTACCACTCACGACGAAAAAGAATTGTACTGAGAAAATATTTCTATTTTTATGGGGACCATCAATTTGATATCGATATTGCACGACCTGATACTGTGGTTGGCCAGTTGTCGATGACGAAAATCATTTGCTAGTCACACTTACAAACTGAAAGCATGTAGCAAGCGAGGGAAACAACAAACACTCTTGTTATGACTGCCATGTACGATTGGATACATCCTGGTACGAAGCTAAGTTCAGCTATTTGGAGTACCCGCGACGGGAGAAACCAAAGAGAGACGTTTTTTGATTAATTTTTTTTTGTACTAGACATTCTCAGTTTTGCTAAAGTCTGAGCACCCCAGCAAACACAGAGAGAACCGCTCAACGAAGAGAAAGAGACAGCAAGAGAGAAAGAGAGTGAAGAGAATGTATAAATAAATAAAACAGAAGTCTTGTTTTGCATTGCGTAAATTAAAATTTCAATAAAAAAGCATCGCGCCCAGAAAGAAGCCAAACCAAAACGCGTTCGTGTCACTCACAGTCAGCGTTATTTCGCAATTTGTGTCGCGCCGAGAGATCCGCATCCGAGAGAAATCCTCACCATCCAGCATTCAGCATCCCGACTACTCTCAGTGTCGTGTCGCCCGCAATTCGAAAATGGAGAGCATGGTAAATATTTGACGCGTCGCTCGCATTTCTCTTCTCGTAATACACGCGCGCACAGAAAGTATCTGGATTACAGTCTTAAAGAAATCGAGTGTTCGAGTGAGCTGCGAGTTCGAGTTCGAATTCGACTGGGAAGTATGTGTCCAATAAAAAGATAAACATGATATAAAAATGTGAAAGTGAAATTCCCTTATTGCTAGTACATCGTGCTATGTGGTACTTACATAGACAGGCGCTCGCTTAGCCCACGTCATAAATCATGATTATTGTGCATGCAAGCTTGATTGACACGCGAAGCTGGAGATGGAAAACACGCTAAGCTGGCGTGCCGCTGATAAAAATGAATGCAACTCGTATATCGAAGCGGATTGAATCAATGAGAAGGCCGAGACCGTTCATCACTGGACCTGAATTAGATCGAGGACCTGAATTAGATCGAACGAAACGCAACGCTCGACTCCTTTCTATTCCGTTACTTTGTCTCTGCTCGCACTTTGCTCAAATATTTTAATGGCCGCGACATCGACAATCCCAGAGTAACCGAAATGGCCGCCATCGGATTTGAGTGACTAGGATCAACCACATGCAGAGAACTCGGTTCGGTGTGATATTTATCCATATATAGAGACAAACAGCTATTATTTGAAATATTCTCCCTCTGTATGTTTACTCTGATATCGCATACAAAACGCAAACACGACTCGACTCGAATTTCTCGTTACACTCGACCTGATCAGTGAGATTTGAAACTAACGAACACAAAACACACATGGCTTATCACAATTATCACAATTGGCAGCCACGATTCTGATCGTTTGCGATGTCTCAATATCTTAATCGGGCACGAAATGACGTTCACGGTGAATAACTAATCACCGTTGCAATTGATTTGCTGTATGTCTAAAAGACATTAAATTGCATTATGAATATTTCCAGTAGAATGAACTCAACCGGCTCACTTCCTCGATTGCCGAAAACTGAAGACGTCTCACATGTGCCGTGACACTCATAACAGCCGTAATTACACGCTTGTGTGTGGTGTTAAAATAATTATTATATCTTAGCTGAAAACTCATGAAAAGTTATGCGGCAAAATGTCGGTAATTAAATGCGGAAAACTTAGAAGCGATGCGAATGAATTGAGCGATGTTTCTTGCAGGCTATCATTTGCGTTGCACGCTTTCTGCATCAAATTACAGATCTGCTTTAAATATGCAAATACATTGCACATGTTGTTGCGCATCTCTCACATCCCTCTTCTCTCCATCTCTCCATGCACATTTAAGTTTGGTTGCGTTTTTCTCGCTCCGGGTCATTTCATGGCAACACAAAACTCACAAAACTCACACAACTCACACAACTCACACAATTCGCGATCGAGCTCGATATAAATCTGCGTTTCTGCTGACTCGTGCATTCTCAAGTCGACGTAAACCCGTTTTCAGTGGCCGAGGAACCGGGCTACAAATCAGTTGGCGAGTTCATTTCTCAACCGTACTTATTAGGGCAAAACATATAAATGATCGTTCGACATCAGTAAACAGACGACTCTCATTCAGAATTCGCATGGATGCGACGCATTGATGATAAGATGACCAACAGGGTTTCAATCTTGTTGAGTGCTGGATGCGATGGCATGAACGTCGAACCGAAGTTCACCATTCAAGCACAATGATGCAATGCAAGAGCAAGTACAGAAGCAGTAAAGTGGTGCACGAGTGACCCACTCACATCCACATCTTCATCTTCTCTCGTCTTACTCTGCATCAGTTCAGCCTCTCACGTGCACCAACGCACACGTTCGAGTACTAATTTAGACAAAAGCTGTGAATGACACGTGCACATTTATTAATTATGCACAATCTACCATTAATAATGGTCGCGCAAATCTCCTCACAAGTGCAGAGAGTCTCCCTCCAGTCGCCTTTAATTTGTGTTGGCAACAAACTCAGTGAGGCGCTTTCACAGCCTGATAAACTCATCGCTCATCGTGCATATAGCTTAATATGAGTCGTAGTTGCACCTTCTTCAAACACGGTATGCTCATCGTTAATGTAATCCTCTCTCAGAATAATAATAATCACATGCCTTCGTCGAAAGCGCACCTAATTAACTTAAACGCTAATTCGGTTTTTTATGTGCGGCATCACGTTGCTTGTTTCGTAGTTTTCGCTCGCGTCGCTCGCGCTTCATTCGTCTCATTGTCTTGTCTGACGAACAGTGATGTCATAAAAAGATAGCACAACAAAATATGTATGAAACAACTTTGTACCTAGAGAGGATTCAGTTGGAGCACACACACAGTTCGGATTCCATTCAGCCAGCAGGTGTCAAACATGCACACTTCCATGCACAGCTTGCAGGGTCGCAGGGAAGACGCATTTCGGGCCGTCTAATTCGCTTATTGGTTAAGTGATATTGCATCGCATTTAATAGAAGTCTTTTTTACGCACACACGCTGCAAATTAGGCCTATTTGGCAATTTGGCAGCGCTTAGATAAGAGATTAGCGCACAAAACACAAATGGCAGGGATTCAACTCGTACTAGTTTAAGCAAATCAGACACGAATTTGTTGCATCTGCTATTTGAGTGCCACATAACACCGACTCATCACTCGCACAGCAACCGATTAGTTACTTAAATGGCTCTTTTCGCGACTTATGATCCAAGGATCGAGATCAACATTAGATCTGCAGATCAACATTAGATCTGCTAACGCCTGCACTGCGAGCGCGGTTTGATAATGTTCGGTCGTCAATAAACGAAACAAGCGCATGCCAGTCACCGG
>JAGGCA010005417.1:25421-37013 GCA_022876805.1 Osperalycus tenerphagus | reverse complement strand
TCGTTGTGTGGATGCGATTCGCGATGCCATCTTGAGCCTAGAAGTGAGTACAGTCACGCGATGCAGAAATGTTGTCAAATGTTGTCAAATGTTGCCCAATCTTGCCCAATCTTGCCCAATCTTGCTATCTTCCGTGATTCTCTCGCTCTCTGTTGTTTGTCAATAGCGTAGTCCGGAAGAGTGTCCATCGGCCGAATTCTGGGACATGATCTGCTCGACTCTAGCTAACCGAGTTCATCCCTTCCCGTCATTTCGTTCTTGTCAATCTCCACATTCTTCTCTCGCTGTTTTCATGTCTTCACAAATCGGTGCTTATCATGTAAGTCTCCACTTCCACTTATCGATCCTTATTTTCATGTGATTGATTGCTGTTGGAATTCTCTGTTTGCAGGTCATGCATCGCATGTCACGTCGTGCTCATCAACTTTGCTCACGTCGCTGGGTGTCCATCTCGGTGGCCAGACCGTCATCCAGTCACTCGGCTATCTATTTCAACGATTCGTACGATCCAAATGAAGAAGTAACTTAACTATCTCGATACCTGATTGTGTGTGACGATGTTAATGAGTGTTTCGTTTGCCCGCGCAGAAATTCCGGAAAATACTGATAGCGAATCGAGGAGAGATCGCCATCAGGGTGATGAAGACGTGCCGCGAAATGGGCATCAGGACGGTGGCCATTCACAGTGATGTCGATTCGATGGCACTCCACAAATCACTCATTGACGAGGCGTACTGTGGTATGATGAAGAATAATAAACTTTAGTCCTGAACGCAATTCGCCTGGACGCTAATGCCAAGCAGTTATATGCTTAATTGCGTCACTTACACAAATATACAGCGCAGATTAATTAGTCAATTTGAATCTTAATTTTCTGTTTTAGTAGGTCAAGCCCAGTCCACTAAAAGTTACTTGAATATGGATGCAATTCTCGATGCAGTTCGCAAGTCGGGTGCTGATGCCGTGCATCCAGGCTACGGGTTCCTCTCGGAAAATACCAACTTCGCCGCACGATTGGCGGAAATGGGTGTGACATTCATTGGACCAGCTGCCAGAGCTATTCAGATGATGGGCGACAAGATCGAGAGTAAACGCATTGCGAAGAAGGCCGGTATCAATATCATTCCGGGTTTCGATGGTGTTGTTCCTTCTGCGGAAGAATGTGTGAAGATCGCTCGTGATATTGGCTACCCGGTCATGATAAAAGCTTCTGCTGGTGGCGGCGGCAAAGGCAAGCTGTTACTTACCGTTCTATTTTTAACGGGTTATGCTGCAACTCATAATTCATAATTGCGCTCATGTATTCGTAGAGTCTGTAAACACGATAACCTGCGCCAATCAAAACTGCTCTCAATCATATTTGATATGAAACTGTAATTCCCTAAAAGTTGTTATTGTCGAGTCTATGATTGGCGCAATTAGTGCAGACAGCCGGGAGACTAGAGACTAGAAATCGGTTGTCTTAGAGAAAACTTTCCATTCTCTGTATGACACGCTACCGGCAATAACTCGCTAATGCAATTGACATCCGAGTTAGGGTCTCCAATCTTGCAAATCCTCTATACTAATTTCGTTTTGTTTATCGGTAGGTATGCGAGTGGCTTGGAACGATCGCGAAGTAATAGAAGGCTTTCGCTTGTCCACGGAAGAGGCCGCATCGAGTTTCGGTGACAGCAGAATGCTAATTGAGAAGTTTATTGACAATCCGCGCCACATCGAAATACAGGTTCTGTGTGATAAACATGGCAATGCGATTCACCTAAACGAGCGGGAGTGCTCCATACAACGACGAAACCAGAAAGTGATTGAAGAGGCGCCATCAACCTTTGTCGATCCTGGACTGAGGAAGAGGATGGGCGAACAGGCCGTGGCACTGGCCAGGCACGTTGGTTACGACTCAGCTGGCACTTGCGAGTTCCTGGTTGATTCTTCGAAAAACTTTTACTTTTTAGAGATGAACACTCGCCTGCAAGTGGAGCATCCCATCACCGAGTACACGACGGGCATCGATTTGGTGCACCAGATGATTCGCGTGGCTAAAGGACACCGATTGCGGCATAAGCAAGATGACATACCGCTGAAAGGTTGGGCCATCGAATCGCGAGTTTATGCTGAAGATCCATACAGGCATTTCGGTTTGCCATCCATTGGAAGGCTAACGCGTTACATTGAGCCCACCTATTTGGAGAATGTGCGATGCGACAGTGGAGTGAAAGAAGGCAGCGAAATCAGCATTTACTATGATCCGTTAATTTGCAAGCTCACCACGTATGGCCACTCTAGGCAAGAGGCCATTAAGACAATGATCACGGCACTTGATTCCTATATCATTCGAGGTAGTTGTTGGCATAAATTTCTATGGTATCGATACTAACAATCGTGTCGTATTGATCTTGATTCAGGTGTGACCCACAACATTCCTTTGTTACGCGACATTTTCAACGAACAGAATTTTATCCAGGGGAACATTAGCACAAAGTACTTGCGAAAGACCTACCCAAATGGCTTCCATGGCAAGCAATTAACTGATCAACAACTCGATCGACTAAGCACGATCGCGGGTGCGATATATATTCGTGACAATATTCGAGCGTGCAATTTTCTCAACGTCAACGACAAGACATCGTTATCACTGCATCCGAAAGATTATTATAAGACGTGGAATTTGACCGTGGACATTGCTACGGATACGGAAGACCAAAAAGTACGCAGAGAGTTCGAAGGGCACATGAATGATGAGTGGATCAAGGTGGTTTTGAATGGAGAAGACGTGAAAGTGATTCCCACCGATTGCTCATTGGCTTCGCCAACGATAACAGTCAGCTTTGGAAGTGACACCGAAATTGTGCAGCTTCTGTCTCGCAATGGTTCTGGTCGGATGAAACTCCAATACCTCGGCACTGCTGTAAGTGCCGTGCGAATCGCGAGTGACTTGCATATCATTCAGTTTATCGTCTCTAAATTGCTTCATTATTCATCGACAGTTTCATGTCCACGTGCTCAGTAAATTGGCTGCCAAGTATTACGCATTGATGCCCGAGAAACCGAAAGTTGACGTTAGCAAAATAATTACAGCTCCGATGCCGGGCTTGGTGAAGTCGATTTCGTGCAAAGTGGGTCAAAATGTGAGTTGTGATCGCTATTTTCAGTCAATGTGACACTCAAAGTGTTCATGAAATTCTGTCATCTGTTATTTGTGTGCCAATTGAAGGTTGTCGAAGGACAAGAAGTTTGCGTAATCGAGGCAATGAAGATGCAAAATCGTTTGACGATAAGTGCGCCTGGCAAAGTGAAAGTGATCAATTGCAAGACTGGTGAGACGGTGGAAGAGGACCAAATTCTTGTCGAGCTGGAATGATCGTCGGCCCGATGTGATCGCTTTTCGACTTTGATACTATTAAAAAGTACTCCTATTTTTACAAGCAAACAGGTAAACAGATACTGACCAGAGATTAGTTTAATTGCCGTTCAGTTAATTCACGAAGGTGCCTGACGTTGTTATTGTTACATTGTTTGCTTTATGGCCATTTTTTCATAATGCGAATTTTTAATTATGATTCATACGATTCACGTACCTGCTAGCAGTATTAGTTGGTTGTTGTTATATGGTACGAAATCGTGTAAGTCACCGGAATCCTCCTCCGTGCTTCCGTTGTTGAAAATCAGGCTTAAGGAATCGCGACGTTTATAAGAGGATTCTTTACATAACCTTATAAAGCTGTTTGCATATTTACGTAGCCTAACACCACGCACT
Organism: Osperalycus tenerphagus; assembly: GCA_022876805.1. Taxonomy (NCBI): domain Eukaryota; kingdom Metazoa; phylum Arthropoda; class Arachnida; order Sarcoptiformes; family Nematalycidae; genus Osperalycus; species Osperalycus tenerphagus. The sequence continues at coordinate 33,259 of JAGGCA010005417.1, read as the reverse complement.
TCGTTCTGATCGTTCTCACACAAATGACGGGATGTTGCGCGATAAGCGACATCCCAACTTTCCGTTCATCGATCAGTTTCACGCACGCAACGAGCACATTGAACATGCGTTGCCTGCCTGCACCATCGACATCTCAGCTTCAATGTTGTTAGCCCAGACGCAACGCATCGCAACCATTCTCCGTATTGTGGCAACAATTCGTCCCTCTCTCAGCTGATGATGACATTTCTGCCAAATTCTAGGTCGCTGTGCTTCGAGCGAGACCGAGACCGAGTCCGCTCCAATCCTGTTTCCAAGCGCTGCTACTGCGATGCCAGTTCAATTTTCAAGGTGGTAAATTGAGTAGCGAACTAAACGCTCGATGGTGGTGGGAATCAGACAGTTCGATGGATCATATTTCCTGTCAGGTGGGCATTGCAATGTTTTGGCTTGGGGTTTGTAAGTTGACCCAGTGGAGAAGGGTAAATGATGTAGTTGATGTGCGTTGGGTCATTGATGGATGTTCGATTGTGAGTTGTGAGTTGTGAGTTGTGCTCATGAATGCAGTTTGTTGTTGTGAGGGAAAACGTGATTACGGGATCACATTTCAGCAAGACGGTTACTGTCACTCATCGCTACTCCGAAATCTACTCCGAAACGGCTCTGCTGTTTATTTAATACCTCACAAGAATCAAGTTCACGTTGTAATGTGTGTCTGGGTTTGCTAAGACAGTGATTATTCAATATTGTCATTATCAATGCTGAGTGGCTTCGCGTCTTCGCGTGCAGTGGTGCGGAGAGTGACATATCGAATCTGGAATTTGATGTGGCTGTTTACGTAATCTGGAAAATTGCGTTATTTACAGCGCACTGTTCTTAGTTTCACTGCCATTGTGATGCTCGTGTCGTGTTTACGGTGAGTGCTCTCCTTTGTTCGATTGTTTTTCGCTTGTTCGACGACTCGTGCGCGGCGTTCTTTCTTTCTGTCTTGCTCTCTCATCGCCAGTCTCTGCTTTCACTTTCACTTTGACTCCTCGATCACGCACCCATTGCGTGCACTCTCTCATTCCCGTCCCACCTTATCGCTTCCATCTCATCGTCATCACATAGCGTTCCAAACAGTCATCCGAAAGCGTCGTCATTGCGACACACAAAATCCTTCCAGAGTGCTTACTCAATTTTGCCTATTGCTCTATATCATGCTCCGTGTTTCGGGTCAACCCTTCCGCCTGAATGCAATCCACCTAATAAACAACTCGAGTGCAGTTCTACGTATTTCTCCTCAGTCGTTGCGTGCGTCTTGCGCCAAATGCCATCGCAAAGCACCGCACTAAGATTTTGCTGCAATTAATTATAGAGCTCAGTGTGCAGCACTTCAATTAGTAAGTCTTCTTACTCACCAACCAAAAATCCTTTCTTGGAGATCATCCAAATACGTTCTGTTAATTTGGTCGCGCTGCTGACTTCTACGTGTACACATACCGAGGATTTCGATTGATGGTGTACAGTATTTACCACTCGTATGATGTTCTCTTGGCATTGCTGCCCACGATGCGAGTTTATTTCGAACGATAAGCAGCTCGTCTGGAAATGAGTGTGGCGAACTAATTGCATGACAATTTCGTGATAACGTAGTAAAATGTGAGACGGAACTAATCTAATATGGAAAATATTGACAGGCATCAAAGGTCTGTCTGTGAAGTGAGACAGTTAGTAAAGTATTCAGTAATTCGAAAATGCCATGTTAGTTGTTTGAAAGACTGTGATCTGGTCACTAATTTGATTTATGCGATTTGTCGTTTAGGAGATCACCAGGAGACAATCAATGGAAACGAGACGCATCAAACTCATTTAATGGCCAAAATTAAGATTCTGGTGAATAGAATCGAATCGTTCGTTTGCCCGAGTTCTTCGCTATTATCATGGTCCGTGTTCAACACGATCTCAGCGACCAGTGAATACCAGTGGCCATCGACTTCATATCATGCTGATATGAGCTGCAATTAAATATCTTCTTCAATCATTTTCGATTCGTATCAACATATTACATACCTACTCTTATCGTGGTGTCTTGGAAGCACTTCATTCTCGTTTGAAATCTCGCAAAATGAGCCACAAGAAACCGAGCACCGATTCGGCATCATCAGGACGCTCGAGGTCTCCACGATTGCCAAGACCTCCTGTCAGTTGTTTTAATAAGTGTCATCTCGCTGCATCACTAATTTGCTTTATGTCATTTGTCGTTTAGGACGGGGGATATGGTTGGGTGGTTGTGTTCGCAAGTTTGATGATTCACGTTATTGCTGATGGTGTTACCTATACATTCGGTAAGTATCAAGTTCGTGTCATTATATCGGAAGCAAACTCGTTTAACTCAGCATTACTATGCTCGAACTTTAATTTTGTTCCAGGTATTTTTTATGTCGAGTTATTGAAGCACTACGGATCAAGCAAAGCGGTGACCGCTTGGGTGGCGTCCATTATGACTGGGACAACATATTGCGTGGGGCCACTCGCGAGTGGTCTGACAAATAAATACGGCTGTCGACCGGTCACAATTATTGGTTCTGCGTTGGCCGCAATCGGACTCCTCTGCAGCATTGCAGCGCCAAATATTTACACGATGTTCTTCACAATTGGCATCTGCACAGGTAGACGATTGAAATAATTGACTTGGAAATAACTGGAAGACTACTTTAAATGGTATTTGCAGGAGCTGGTTTCGGACTGATGTATTTGCCGGCAATCGTGAGCGTCTCCTGCTACTTCGAGAGGAGGCGAGCCTTTGCCACCGGAATCGCGGTTTGTGGCAGCGGAATCGGAAGTGCAGTGCTCGCCCCTCTCATCGAGTGTTTCATTCATTATTACGGTTGGAAAGGTGCCATGCTCATCGTTGCTGGTCTTGTTCTTAATTGCGCCGTTTTTGGTGCGCTCTTCAGGCCTCTCCAGGAGGCACAAGACGACGAGGACATCGAAGCATCTTCCGTCGAAGAAAACTCTCATCAAGCTGCTCTTCCTAAGCCGTTCAAAGTTACTGTGAAGAACGACAAGAATGGAGAAGTCTGCACGGAAGTGGTTCCAAGCGTAGACGAAGAAGTGGTTCCACTGTCAAACGGAAATTCGATCTCACACGGGAATCTTGCCCGATATTCATTCAGTGAGAGCAAAGCGCCCAACCTGCCATTAATTAACATCACGGCTGAAGACATGATCGGGCAGAAGAATGATGCTATCCAAACGGCACGCAGCTCGTATTCTGTCGCACATCCTCGGAAGGATTCGGAGCCCGATTTCAATCAGGAAAACCGACGCAGATCTTGCTGTTTAACGCAAGGAATACTGTATCGAAAAGACATCTTATACAGTGGGAGCCTGGTGAACATCCCGCAGTACCGGTCAAATCCGACACTTTACAGCGTCAGCATGTCATCGGTGGCGAAAGTGAAGAAGGAGCGCGAAGAGTACTTGCTGGTTCGATGCTTCAACTGCTCCAAAGAGATGCGTGACGCTTTCCAAGAAATGATGGATTTCGGTCTCCTCAAAGATGTCATCTTCCTCATGTTTGCTGTCTCCAACTTTTTGACCAGCATTGGATTTTTCGTTCCTCACATCTACACCAAAGATCGCGTCGTGGGCTTGGACATCGCAACGGACGAAGAAGCCAGTTACCTGTTGGCCATAATCGGAATCGGGAGTACGGTCGGACGAGTGGTGTTCGGCTATCTGTCCGACCACGCCTTCATCAATCGGTTGTTGCTGTACAACTCGAGTCTGACGCTTTGCGGGGTCCTGACCGCGTTCAGCTCGTACGCCAAGACATACAAATTGATGGTCATTTATTGCGCTCTCTTCGGCATATCATGCGGAACTTATGTCAGCCTTACCTCTGTCATTCTCGTCGATCTTCTCGGTATCGAGAAGTTGACTAATGCGTTCGGATTGCTGCTACTCTTTCAAGGCATCGCTTCGTTCATCGGCCCACCACTATGCGGTAATTAATATTCATTATTATTCTAATTCATTTATAATATCTGGGGACGCGCGCGAATCGAATCGATGACACGAACGTCGAGCGCTACACATCAATTTGCTTTTCGCGTATTAATTAGCAATCATGATTGAAATTAATCGGATCTGTTTGCTTTGGATAGGTTTGATGTACGACTCGACCGGGAGCTATGATTCGGGATTTTTCGTGGCAGGCTCGATGATAGCCTTGAGTGGCACCATGCTATTCTTGATACCATGCGTGAACAAGCTGTACGAACAAACAACGAGAGACGATCATGGTGACGATGTTGTCAAAACAGCTGTGATAAACGAACCCAATAACGACGACAAGCAGAATTCCGCACCACAGACACGGACACTCGCCGCAAGCGCCCACAACCCATCGCACATCAACGGTCACGTTTCAGTCACTATTTGTTAATCAAGATAATAATTAACAAGTGCCTCTTTTTTTGCATACATGACATACCCGTGCACTTGATTCGGTATTAGTGATCATCGTTACCTTCGTAATCGAGATACCAGTGTTATAATTCTGACGTAGTTTATTCAGGAGTTAGTTACTCGTTACTAATGTTCTATTCTGAGATTTTCTTTTGTATTACCTACATGCAATAATATTAATCATGCCATCGTTTCAACAATATAACCAAATCGCGTTGACGCTACCGTTAAATTGCCAAGTTGACCGCAAAGAGCCGCTCAACGGGCGTGCGGGAACCGCTCGGGAACCGCTCGGGAACCGCGCGACGCTTTGTTGGAAGTGAGAGCCGAGACGTTCGAACGGCAGACGATAAAGAATTATCTCATTTCGTCGAGGCTTCGTGTCAGGTCAGTTTTCGTACGATCCATTGCCGAAAATGAACACTTTTGCCGTTGCATTGTGCTTGTGTGCAATCCTCTCAATGGTTGGAGCAAGAAAACGTGTCCGCCGTACCGATGACGATGGTTCTTCGATGCCAGACAGCAGTACTCGACTCGCGCAGTCCGGTAAGTGGTGATGGAAGTAGAAGTGTCTAAGAAGTGTCTACGAGCATCGCCGTCCGGAGTTTTCCAGACCACTTTCTTACGTTTAAGCGCTCATGGAAATGATGAGTGATCCGGAAGTGTGGGACGCCCTGCAGATGCAGATGCGAATGGCCATCAGTGGTGTGATGGGTCAGGACATGAACGACACGATAAGCCGCATTAGCTCGGAGAAGTTGGCCAGACAACACGAACTGCTCGAGCAGTTATCTTTGATCAGCAGCTTCCTGGCGCCGATCAGACCGACGAGGTTGGAGGAAGGCAGAGTGACCGTGTTGGAGTTCCAGTGGAGCGAATTAAAACACTACTTCATCATATCAGGATTCCTCATGTTCGTCGCATTTCTCAAGCTGCTTTACAATCAGAATTATTGGCTGCGCAGCAACATCCCAGAGAGCTCTGTCTTGATCCTGCTTGGAATTGGATTTGGTGCTATCATATCGTGAGTTATGGGAGGTATAAATGGGAAACTAGTCTTCTGCTCAGACGTTCTTTCGTCAAACAGGTACTGGAACAAGGAGAACAAATCCGAACATGCATATCCATATCAGTACGAATCGGATGGCATCTTCTACAGACTTCTCCCAGCCATCATCCTGGAAGCAGCGTACAGCCTGCACGACCACGTATTCTTCAAGAATATTGGCACCATCATGACCTACGCGGTTGCTGGCACGCTGTGCAACATCTTCCTCATATTCCCGGCTCTCATTTTCTTCAGCTACTTCCCCATTTTCACCTTCCATCATTTCTACATGTACCTCAACGACTATTTCATCTTCGCAACCATGGCTGCTGCTGTTGATCCCGTTTCTGTGCTGGCCATCTTCCAAGAACTCGGCATCAACAAGCAGTTGTATTTCCTTGTATTTGGAGAGAGCCTCTTCAATGGTAAGTGAACAGGTATCAGATGTGAAAAACTCACTTTGATCAGCTCTTCTTCCCTCTTCTTCTCATTTAGACGCCGTCGTCATCGTTCTGTTTTCCATTTCCCGCAAGTTCCTCACTGCTGAGTACGTTGAAACCTCGCAAGCCGTGATCATCCTGATCAAGTTCGTTGCCGTACCGATCGGCGGAGGGCTAATCGGATGTCTGTTCGGATCTGCAACTGCTCTCGTCACGCGAATGACGAGTCACGTCAGAGGTGAGCCAAACTGATCGACAGCCGATGGTCGACATTGACATTGACATTGACCTCTCTCTGTCTTGTCAGTGCTGGAGCCGCTCATCGTCATCGGTCTGGCTTACCTCTCTTACCTGAGCGGGCAGCTATTCGACATCTCAGGCATAATCAGTCTGATCGTCTGCGGTCTTATGCAGTGCGAGTACGCATTCCGCAACATGAGTTCCTCGAGTCATACCACCGTGCACAATGTCGTCAAGACGCTGAGCTCTCTCTGCGAGGCTCTCATCTTCTTCGACCTCGGCCTGACGGCGTTCGACACGTTCGGTGGTGATGTCTACATCAGTTACCCGTTCATCATCGTCAGCATTCTCGTCTGTGTCATCGTTCGCTTCATCAGTAAGCAGCTCAGTTACAACTTTTGCCTCGTGAGTTGACCTCTTTTGTCGGTTGATGACAGGTGTATTTTCCTTGACGTATATTATCAACAACTATTACCAGCGCATTAACCTGATAAATTTTCAAGAGCAATTTCTTATGGTGAGTGGAGAGAATAAGAAACTGAGAGCATTGTTAATTGGATTTCCTTGGAGGCATACGCAGGTCTTCGGGGCGCGATTGCGTTCGCCCTGGTCGCTTCGCTGCGTTCTGGCCCCACAGACTATCCACAAAAGAAACGCGAAATGCTCACCACCACTATCTTGATGCTCATATTCTTCACGGTCTTCTTCATGGGCGCAACAACGAAGCTAGTCCTGAGATTACTTCGCATCCAAATCGAGCGCAAAGAACAGAGTCTTCTGTTCGTCGTACTTAACGACAAGATTGTCGAGACGGCGATGGCTGGAATCGAAGAAGTTGCCGGATATCGGATGCAGAACTATTGGAGAGTAAGCAAAACGCAACAGTGAGAAGTTTGTTTGAGAATTGACCACATCGTACTTTTTTTGCAGAGCAGACTCGAGAAGTTGAACGAGCATTACGTGAAACCGTGGTTCATATCCGGTAAACCTCGTGGTGCCATTCGCGAGACTTACGCGCGACTCGTCCACCCAGACGCGGCTTCATCAGCTTCGAAACGCCTGAAGGCCACTGACGAGCCTGATCTCAGCGACTTTCCCATCGAGACGTATCCCGAATTTCCTCCTGACGCCTTGCAAGAAGCTCTGCGGGATAATGAACAGGATGGCATCTTCCTGGTGAAGGTGGAGAGGACGCGAACGGTGCCTGTTGCGTTGTCTGCTCGCACCCAAGAAACGATGCGCACTACACAGCCACTGCCATCGTCACCACCTGGACGTCGTCTGAGACCGGTGTTCAAAGTTGAGAAGATCGTGAAGGCAGCACAGAAAGCAGTGATCGCTAAGAAGGTGCCCGAAGCAGCCGAAGCGCTGAAGGCTCTGCAAAAGGCGTTCTCCAAGAGTGGATTCCACCAACTGCCCAACAAGGCGAAAGAGGAAGAGAAGACGCACAATGGGCCAACTCCGAAGGGCAAGACAAACTTGAACAAGTTCAAGCAGTTCTGATGAGCAATCAGTTACCGCTCTGTGTTCGCACAGGGTGAGTCGAAATTCATTGGAACACTTCTGTAGTTAAATAGTTAATACAATTACAATTAGCTGCGTACTCAGTGACCATCGAAATTTAGATTCGAAATGCAGCAGTATTTACTAGCACTGCAGCGGTTTGTTTGCAGATT
>JAGGCA010005417.1:3617-19330 GCA_022876805.1 Osperalycus tenerphagus | reverse complement strand
TGACTCTTCCGAAGAAGATGATGACATATTTCAGAAAGCTGGTGTTAGTTCGAAGAAGGAAGCACCACCGAAGCTGAAACCAGTATTTGCGAATCAACCTTCCAAGGATTTATTCGACGACGATGATGACGAAGGTAGCTCTTCGTAGCGGTGTTGCTGTTAGGAGTAGTTTTCTCATGACTTGCTTCTTATTCTAGATATCTTCACTCCGAGGTTTGCGCCAAAGAAAACAATTCAAAATGCCGAGTCTGTCCATGTGGAATCTGCTCAGGCTTCATCGAGTTCTTCATCGTCGTTTTTCGAAAGTTCATCCAAGGTGCTCGCCCTGTTGTCAAACGAAAGTCTGAAGGACAAACTTCGAGTGAGCGCGCAACGGTCACGACGACCTCCCACCAGAAGGCCAAGAGAATAGAAGCGCAACGCTGATCGCTAAATAGTTCAAATGTCACATATCTGAATGATTAAGGTTTACATGAACAATAACAATGTTGACGTTTTATTATATAGCGCTGCAGATTTTCATGCAGTCGACCACTCACGATCGTGGTGCTCACATGACACGAATCATTGGTTGCTAGTGTCCCAGTGTGCCTAGCATAATACCAACTGCTACGAGTGCCTAACTCGTCGGCGAGAAGACGATCGAGTTCATTTGGCTCATCAACATCCAAATTTTCTACAGTAATAGTCATTTACATAATATCGATCAGTCATCGAGCACCTGTCACACTGATCCTCGACGTGCTCTCGTCGCACTCGCGTTCTTCTGTCTCCAGCTCTTCGTCTGCTGTCCCACTCAATCTCTTGGCAGTGCGAACCTTGGCGATGAGCGCATTGAACGACTTGGTGTTGAGCATGAGGACACCCAACGAGTATGGTTTCAGTCCCAGTTCACGCAGATCACGCAGTCGGCTCGACACTTTGGCCACACTCTGATTGAAGACGTATGGCGTGCGCTGAAAGTGCGACTTCTCGTATCCGTAGGCTAGCAGCAGGTCGATGACGCTTTTCAGTTTCAGCGGGTTGATGGTCAGCAGCTGGGGGCATCTGGTCAGCATCTCATCCATTTCGTCGCTGCTGCAATCGAACCTTCTCATCAGATACTCTTCGTTGTCCCGGCACGTGCCGAGCACTTGTCCATTTGTTACCCACTTGTTTATCATTCTGTTCAAGTTGCGCTCATCCCATTGCAGCATCGAGATGCGAACAGGTCTCACCCCGCACGACTTCAGCTCGTCGATGCGATCTGCAACCGTCTGTTTCTTCTTCAAGAATATGCTCAAGCCTCTCTTGATCTGAGACGCGTCGATTCCGGCATCTTTCAGGATCTTCATCAATTCCTGTGTTCGCTGGAAGTTCCACCTCAGAAATAGACCATCGAATTTGTTCACTAGCTTGTCGTAATCTTCATAAGTCGACAGTTGAAGCTCGCTAGTAAAGTAATCAATTCGACGCTTGAAGTCATCCAAAGCGCGATGTCCAGTTTTCAATCTTTCGACGTGCTTCCGGAAATTTTCTCGCCTGGCAGCCAACAGCGGCAAAAATCGACCATCAGCTTCGATGATACCTTGCTGTTCACAACCACCACCATCTTCCGCGCCACTGCCTTCTTCTAGACCTTCCATAGTTTGATTCTGACTTTCTTTTCGAGGTTTTCTCGTTATTTTTGGTACGAATCCATTGATGCGCAAGTATGCAATCTTCTCCTTCAGCTCGTCCAGATCCTGGTGCAGCAACCAAGGAAATTTGACGATGTTGTCGTGACTGAATTTGGCGTATCGCAGAATGTTCTTCGCGGACCGCATCCACTCGATGTCGACATCATTGAGTCGCGGGAACAGTCGCAAAACGACTTCGGCTTCGTCATCATTAATCTTGAGCACTTGACGAACTTGACGCACTTTCTCGCCGTCGACAAACGGAACGTTGAGCGAGAAGTCGGCGACATCGTTGAAGCAGCCCATCTTGGAGTTGTAGCAGTCGCGAATGGCACACAATTCGTACTTGATCATCAGATGATCGACTTCGCTGTTAGTGGAGTGCACCGATCGGCGAACGAAACCATCGATGATTAAATGCTCGCGCTTGCGATGGTGCGAATGAGTGATTGACGTCGTCAGGAAGAACGTCGCCGCACTCGCGCCGTTGTGGTACCATTGGCGTGCGTGGCAATTGGTGACCAGATGCAGAGATTTGACCAGTTGGACACATTTGCTCGGCATCATAGTGCCAAAGATCAGCGATACTCGAGTAGTATCGGAAAGTATCGATAATCGGTAGTCAACAAACAGCTGTTTCGAATTCTGACCGAAACTCTCTTCCGTTCACCATGTCCACGCGCGGCATCGTCGAATATTTCGGGTGCAATGACATGCCGGACACGTGCGGCTACTGCAAGCGGACCAAGCCGGGAGGCGCTGGTCATGGTAAGTTCAGACACGGTAGGTGCAGCGCGCCCGACAATGGGCGTCGAGGCACGTCGGCTTACGATACGTGTCCTGGTCGTTCTTGACAGGCATGTGGGCGCACGAACTCACTGCACTCGACTACCAGCGACTCATCGACCGCGGATGGCGAAGGAGCGGCAAATATTGCTACAAACCAGTCATGGATAAGACCTGCTGCCCATCTTACACTATTAGATGCGACTCCACGCAATTCACGCCATCTCGCTCGCAGAAGAAGATTATGAAGAGAATGCACCGATTTCTGGCGTTCGGTGAAAGGCCGGCTTTGAGGAATGCAACGAATTCACGAGATGCTAGTTACCAATCGTCGCAGTCGTCGGCGAGAAGTTGCGATCGGGAAATGGAGAGTGTCGAGGTGCCTGATAACTTCCAACCCAAGATGAGTGGAATACCGCCTAGTTTGGTCAGTGACCATGAAGATGCGACGATGGAGACAAAACGGATGCGACCTGCAGTGCAGAGGAGCCTGGAAATGAGTGACGAGAGCGATAAAGTAGCACCACAAGGCGAAGGTGGTGCCCGAAATAGTCGCAAGAAGAAACAGATACGAATTGAGAGGAAAGTGAAGAAAATCATGGTCAAGAATAACTGCAGTGAGGAGGACGCGCGGAGAAAGGTGGTGGAAGAACATCAGAAGAATATCAGAGAGCGATGCAAACGTTTGGAGAAGTCATTGGAAGAGCATTTGAACGAGCCAATGCCTGAAGCTCCTGCTCACAAATTAGTGATGACATTCGTGTCCACCTCGACTGACGAGTATCAGCGCACTTTTTCCTCTAGTCACAAGATATACGAGACGTACCAGATAGCCGTTCACAATGATACTCCTGAGAAATGCGCAATGAAACAATACAAGCGCTTTCTTATCGATACACCGATCGAAGATGAGCCGTTCGACGATGAGCCGTTCGACGAATACTCACAGGATTCGTCTGTTTCACCGCTCGATGCACCTCATCGTTACGGTTCGTATCACCAGCAGTATTGGCTCGACCAGCACTTGATCGCAGTTGGCGTCATCGATATCCTGCCGAACTGCGTGTCGTCAGTTTACCTCTATTATGATCCGCAATACGCGTTCCTTTCTCTAGGCACGTACTCGGCTCTGCGCGAAATCGAACTCACTCGCAAGCTGTGTCAGTTCAATTCGTCGATCAGTTCTTATTACATGGGATTCTATATTCATTCTTGTCCGAAGATGCGCTACAAGGCTAACTATTTTCCGTCGTTCCTGCTCTGTCCCGAGACGTACAAGTGGCAGCGGATCGAGAAGTGCCTCCCAAAATTGGACAAGTCGCAGTACTCGCGCCTCAATGAAGATGACACCGCACATGATGAAGATGCTGTCGGCATCACTGACGATGACATCCTTGTGCTGTATCAGCGCCGTTTGGTCACCTATGCGGTGTTCAGGCGAGTCAAGAAGTTTGTCACGGAGGAGGAAGATGGCACAATGAAGGAGTACGCCCGTTTGGTGGGCAAGAAGTGCGCGGGGGACATGGTGGTGTACAAATCCTGAACCTTGTTCTGTAATTCACCATCTCTAATGATATTCACTTTCTTCCAAGCAAAAACAACCCTGAAATTACATATAAGAACACGACACAGTCGTTGATTACTTGGAAAATAAACGCGAACGACCAGTTGTGCCATCGGTACAACTTGATTATAAGAAGAGCCTCTCATAATTGTTCTATGCTCGGTACAAGCTTTAGTTATGTTGTATTTGAGCGAACCGCGAAATTGTTCGACATGCATCACGCCACTGATACCTAGAGGAAACACTGTCATTCAGACTAATCAGATGACGCAATTATGGTTAGCTCTGGGCAGCAGGTGAGCCACTTTATTATTGTCAAGTTAGCTCGAGACGTTCGTCATTATCGTCATCATCATTAAATGATGTGATCACTCAGTTGTTACATGTCACCAGCAATCTGTTCTTAATTCAGTTGTTATAATGTAAGCAGCAATCTGTTGTGCTCATCGTCATTCATTAAATCAACACTTCGCAACCGGAACCCGACTGTGGACTGGATCGATCGCTTCGTTACAGTTATTCAAGATCTGGTGCCGGAAGACGCAGAGACATTTTCCAAGACCTCGAGAAAGTTATCATGCCAGAAGTAAGTAATAGTCTCCTACTTACTCTCACATTCTGTCCTTCATATTAACGGAGATACCACTGGTATCATACCAGGCCCCTTCAGAATTCAAGCTCGCCGCAGAACCACTTCCGGTTATTTCAGTTACTTCATGATAATATACATATATTATGTCGCCTTTCAGCATGCATTCACGTATTTATGAGCACTGCTTTAATGTTCACAGCAATCATGTCATTTAATTAATTATTGGACCGATGGAGAATGGCACGGCACCGAAAAGAGCCAAGTTATTCGGATGTAGACTGGCCATCGGATTGATGGTATAAGAAGTGACACGCTTCTCATGCGTTCTTTCGTGCTTCTTCAGGTGATCTTTTCGACCAAACTTTTTCGCGCACATGAGACAGACGAACGGTCGCAGTCCGGTATGAATGCGCCGATGACGAGTTAATTCTTCGTTCCTGGTAAACGTTTTTCCGCAGTTGGCATGATCACAAATGAAAGGCCGCTCACCTGATGGTTGAACAGGTAAAACTCAGAAGAGGTTAGACAAATAAATGGGTTACTTGCCGGTATGGGTCCTAATGTGCCCTCTTAGCTGACCATTATTGCTGAACGCAACTTGACAGTGGGGACAGTGGAACCGTTTCGGTCGAGGCTTCTTCGAGGTTCTCTCTTCTCTCGCACCGTTTCTTTTTGGCAATAGATCAGGCGGAAAAGCGACTGTAGCGGGCAGAGAAGCTTCTACAGGAATCCCATAACTGTTCATCTGGTGAGCGAGTGGTACAGCAACAGTACACTCGAAACTAGGTAACACAGCTTCCATGCAATCCATGGTCAGTTGCCGTGAAGATGTTGATAGCACTGCAGATTCGGACATCACCGTTGACCAGAACCTCCATTGTGAGAGCGATGGTGATGCAGCTGAACGGTTCTCCATGAATCTGTCCCAACTGGGGAAATTATCATCTGCATTCCGATTTCTTATCTGCTCGTCACACAAACTTTGACTGTCCCATGGGCGAAAAAGTTTTCCAGGCACAGTAGCAGAATTCGCGGCGGCAGTGTTCGAATTAGCACCGCTATTACGACTGTTGCACTCCATCTTCAGCACCATCACTGCACAGAGTCAGATCCACTTTGGTGGCAGCATTAATGAAACAGTTTAAAGCAACTTTTCAACTTTTAAAGCTGCCATATAGAAGATGACTGCGATGATAAAACGGTGCGCGGAGGGAGCGTCGAGACACCACTCAGACACCACTCAGACACCACTCGCTATGTGTTTAGAACCATGACGGAAATCAAAATTATTGCTTCTAAAGCAATCACCAGGCAGTCTTCGGGTGTGAATTAAATGAAGAAAGGCCACAACGAGCACGAATGGAAGCCAGAATTGTGCCGCCGACGAGCAGGTGCCTGCCCATCGCCATCAAGTTAAAGTTAACCATCGCTGATCGCGTGCCTCGACTTAGCCTACCTTGCCAGCATCGTTTCTTAAGCGGATAACTTATTGGAGATCTGATTTGTGATGAATGTCTCCAAGCATCGCTAATAATAAAACACTCGCGAGAATGACGCGAAACGAAATTTGAAAACCGTACTAAACTCGGATGCTCGATTTGCATAACTGGAATAACGAATTACGCTAATATATCATATTCATGAAACCGAAAATTTACCGCGGAAGAATGGCTGAAGCGGCAGTCGCCGAATGGGTGCCCATAAAGAGCATCAGAACTGAGATTTAATTTAATAATACAAGTGAGTTAGTGCATTGAGTGTGAAGGATCAGCTCAGGTACGACTGGCCGCGGATGGCGCACATCACTCACGGCTCGCAGAAGCGTCCGCGAAGTGGTCCCGAAGCTCGTTCCATGATCGTCATAATCATATTTTCATCAATATCCCACGGCGCGCTATGAACGTGTCAATGAATTATTGCCTCGCTCTGTTCGCGGTGTTCAAGTTGGACACGAATTTGGGTGTATCACGTCTTGAGTTATTAGCCAGGCGCTCTTTACGGCACGGTGAAATGGGCGAAACGCGGCGGGGTGCCCAAGAGAAACACATCAAATGTATGATTATCATGCAGAATTAAGCGAGTGCACCTAAGACATATCTTAGCCTCTGCTAAGTGGCAAATGTTCAAATCGGTTTGCATTCCCCGATTTGCGATTCCTTCCTGCCTCCGCCAATTCGCCGGGCCATATTTCGACGAATATGCCGCTCATTCACCATTCCATTCACGATCGATGATTAATGTAATCAACAGGCACTGCTCGACCGCACGATAAACCACAAGAAGAAGTAGAAGAAGAAGAAAGAGGAGCGATACATCTGGCTGCAGACTCTCGTAGGTGGCCAAGTTAAATCGCTCGGTAAGAAGCGTTGTCAAAAAGTTTATGTACGCGAATAACGAGCCATATTTATAGTTGAACGCCCCGCACATGATGTATGATCTTGACAATGATCGTAACGAAGAGTGGCACCAACATCGCACATCAGGCGAGACCGAGGCGTGAAACTGGTAGGTGATGCACCAGCCCGAATGCCAGATCGGTGGTTTGACTCGAGAGCAAACTCCCAAAATTCTCGGTGCCTTGTCGCAGCCTGCATTACATTTGGGTGTGATTTACATTCGACGATCAACGTGAGTGATGTGCACCTCTAACTCATCACACTTATTTGGTGCCGGCGAGTACTTCAAGAGTCAATAGTTCTCTATTAAATTAACGCAATACTAATTTTCCATTTGGCTTCACACTGTGACTGCTGACTATCATCGATGGGTAGGACGACTACAACTTTTAATTGTCGAAAAATTCTACAGGAACACAAAGAAATCCATTCATGCATCATCTCAATTAATTTCGTTTCAAATCTATTTGTGTTCGTCTCCAACACACTTTCAGTTTATTGTTTATCTTCTTTCTGGTCATCTTTCTTATCTTCGCTTGATCCCGATTCGGACGACGAGGACGATGATGAGGATGAAGATTCACGGTCGGCAGCCATCTGAATAACAGAAACAGTCAGCATGTAAAGTGGTGAGTGATGAGTATATGAGAGATGCTGTCGCTTGAAATGTTTTTGCTAACCTTTTTATACGCCATTTCGAATAATTTCAACGAAGCTTGCTGCAGATCATTCGTGACTTCTTTAATCTGTTCGGGAGTCGTGTTGTCCTTGTTGGCGAGCACTTCGCGCGTCTTCGCGATCTTCTCCTTTAGCTTGGTACACTCGTCGGCCGGAAGTTGTTCCTTGAACTCTTCCATCTTCGACTCTGTATCGTGAATAATTCCTTCGGCCTGATTGACAGATTCGATAACATCTTTCTTCTTGCGATCAGACTCGGCGTACTTCTCGGCATTGCGGATCATATTTTCGATTTCATCCTTACTCAGACCGCCAGAAGACTGAATGACGATCTGCTGTTCTTTGCCGGTTCCCTTATCACGAGCCGACACGTGCACGATGCCATTGGCATCAATGTCGAACGTGACTTCGATCTGTGGGATACCGCGCGGTGCAGGAGGAACACCGACAAGCGTAAACTGGCCGAGCAGTTTGTTATCAGAGGCCATCTCACGCTCGCCCTGGTGCACTTTGATCTCCACCTGGGTCTGGCCATCGGCAGCCGTGGAGAAAACTTGGCTTTTCTTCGTCGGAATAGTTGTGTTACGATTAATTAGCTTGGTGAAGACACCGCCCAATGTCTCGATACCCAACGACAATGGCGTGACGTCGAGGAGAAGCACTTCAGTTACGTTACCGGACAAGACACCAGCTTGAATAGCAGCACCAACAGCGACCGCTTCATCTGGGTTGACTGACTTGCTAGGTGTGCGTCCGAAGATCTCCTGAACAGTTTCCTGAACCTTCGGCATTCTTGTCATGCCACCAACTAGAATCACTTCGCCAATGTCGGAAGGGTTCACTTCTGCATCCTTCATGGCTTTCTTGCACGGCTGGATTGTCCGCTTGATGAGATCGGCAACCATTGATTCGAATTTTGAGCGAGTCAATTTTAGGTTCATGTGTTTCGGACCGCCGGCATCCATTGTCAAATACGGTAAATTAATATCAGTCTGAACAGCCGACGACAACTCGACCTTGGCCTTTTCGGCAGCTTCCTTCAATCGCTGCATGGCCATGATGTCCTTCTTGACATCGATGCCTTGTTCTCGCTTGAACTCAGCGGCCAGGAAATTAACGAGCGCATTATCGAAGTCTTCTCCACCAAGGAACGTATCGCCGTTGGTTGACTTGACCTCGAAGACTCCCTTCTGGATCTCCAAAATTGAGATATCGAAGGTACCGCCACCTAAATCGTAGACGGCGATAATCTTGTCATCGGTCTTGTCCATGCCATACGCGAGCGCGGCCGCGGTTGGCTCGTTGATTACCCGCAACACATTCAAGCCCGAAATCTGACCGGCATCCTTGGTCGCTTGTCGTTGCGAGTCATTGAAATAAGCGGGAACCGTGATAACGGCGTTCTTGACGGTCTGTCCCAAGTATGCCTCGGCGGTCTCCTTCATCTTGGTGAGCACGAACGCCCCGATCTGCGACGGCGAGTACATCTTGCCGTGGCCTTCGACCCAGGCGTCGCCGTTCGATGACTTGACAATCTTATAGGACACCATCTTCATGTCTTTCTGCGTCTCTGCATCGTCGAATCGACGTCCGATGAGTCGTTTGGTGGCATAAAAGGTATTCGCGGCATTGGTGATGGCCTGTCTCTTGGCCGGCATGCCAACGAGTTGCTCGCCGTCGGCCGTGAACGCGACCACCGATGGTGTCGTTCGTGATCCTTCCGCGTTCTCGATCACCTTGGCCTGCTTGCCCTCCATGACGGCCACACATGAATTTGTTGTCCCCAGATCGATTCCGATCACCGTGCCCTTGACTGTGTCCGACTTGAGTCGCCGATTGGTGTAGTCGGTTTGCCGGACGGCCAGGTTGAAGTAGCCATTGCCCTAAGATGACAGTGGAGTGGGAACATGAAATTTAATTGTACACAGCCAGAGTGACGTCTCTGGGAAGATGTGCATAGAAAAAATGACTTACATTGGACGAGAATGTGGTGAACTTGTGAATGGATGAAAGCGTGGAGAGAGATGAGGGACTCGGCGAGAACTTGCGACACGAGACGCGAACGATGTTCAACATGTTCACAATGGACGCGATTTGCAGTACTGTGAAAATGGGAGAAAAATCGACCAATAACTAATTAAGGAGCTGTAATCGGTGGATTCGGCAAAAATGGGGTATATTTCGCTAGGCTTCGTTCGGTTGTCGTCACGCAGCCAAACCATGTGAGGCGGAACTGGAAATGGCTAGCTGGGGACCGCACATCAACTGCACACTGCACGTGCGACAAGACTACGACTCTGCGCCCACGCGACGATTATTTCAAGACAACCATCACCGACAATGCCTGACCACCTTCATTACAACAGCGCCATGTCCACCACTGGTTCCACATCGGCATCACTCAAGTTCGAAGGCAGTAACTGTTTCCGACAACGACTCATCCTCTCTACACTCATCTCTAGGCGGATCATCATCGACAACATTCGCCTCAAGGATCAGCGCCCCGGAATTCGCGATTACGAAGCCAACCTCCTGCAACTGCTGGAGAAGGTCACTAACGGCTCGACGATCGTCGTCAATGAGAGCGGCACTCAAGTCGCGTACAAACCTGGTATCTTGTTTGGCGATCGCATCGAGCACGAATGTCATCTCGATCGATCCATCACTTACTATATGGAAGTACTCCTGGCACTGGCACCGTTCTGCAAGAAACCCATTCAGGCAACGCTCTCCGGCATCACCAATGACCAGATCGATCCCAGCGTAGATTCACTTCGACACTCATCTCTTCCTCTAGTGAAACGATTTCTTGGCGCTGCAGACGATGAGGAACTGCAAATGAAGATTATCGCTCGTGGGGTGCGACCGATGGGTGGTGGCCAGGTGCTATTTCGATGCCCCATCAGGCGATATCTGCGACCCGTTCAGTTGCTCGATGCTGGCAAAGTGAGACGAGTACGCGGTGTTGCAGTAGCCACGCGCGTCTCGCCCCAAATTGCCAACAGGATCGTGGATGAAGCGAAGGGAATCCTGCTCCAGTATGTGCCAGATGTCTACATCTACACAGATCATTACCATGGTAAAGCCAGTGGCAAATCTCCCGGTTTCGGTTTGGCCCTCGTTGCCGAATCCACCACCGGCGTCTTTTACACCAGCGATGCCATGTCCAATCCCAAGCAATCCGAAAACGGGCCATCCGTCCCCGAAGATGTGGCCAAGCAGGCCACCTATGGTCTCCTCGAAGAAATTTACCGCGGCGGTTGTGTTGATTCCATGAATCAAGGCCTGGCCGCTCTTTTCATGGCTTTTGGTCAGACCGATTTGTCCAAGATGATGTTTGGTCCGCTCTCGCCGTACGCAATTCAACTATTTCGGCACATGAAGCAGTTTCTCGGTGTCACGTTCAAGTTGGAAGCCATCAAGCCGGACACGGGTGACGATGGTGAAGATGGTACGTATCGAAGAGGAGCGCAGAAAGTAGTGGCCACGTGCATTGGAATTGGATTCTCGAATCTGAGCAAAACAGTTGCATGACACTGGTCATCAATCAAGTTTATGTGCTGTTTAGTTGTTGAGTAAAAAGTTGAAATGACGTATAAGTTGTAGTTAATTAACTTCTCTGGTTGGACTATGAAAATTTCTGGTTCAAATTTGCCGGAAAGGTTCGCTCACCAGGTGTCGCCAGTCGATGATTTAAGCAAATCCCACGTGCGACGCTCATCGAGCATCCATTTTCACCAGGAACCTCTTCTCGTACCGATTGTCTCGTTAATTTCGAGTCGTTTTCGCGCGCATCTGCCAGAATGGGACGCGGTGGTAAGTCGGCAGTTGTGCTCATAACGTGCATGTCAGTTATTTATTTGCAAAATTTCACGTCGCGCGCTTCTCATTCAGATTTCACTCCACGTGGTCGCGGCAGTTTTGGTGGTCGCGGCGGTTTTGGCGATCGCGGAGGTGGTAATGGAGGAGGAGGCTTTGGTCGTGGTGGTGGCCGTGGAGGAGGCTTCGGTGGTCGTGGAGGCGGCACCCCCGATCGAGGTGGATTTCGGTACGTTTGCGAACGAATTCCTTGGTAAACCAATTAATGATTCCTTGTTTAGCGGTGGTCGCGGTGGTGGTTTCAGAGGCGGTCGTGGCGGTGGCGGCGATTTTGGTGGCCGCGATTCCGGAGGTCGCGGCGGGCGAGGCGGTTTCAATAAGTCACCCGGCAGGGGAGGTGGATTCAGAGGTTCAGGTGGTGGTCGCGGTGGTTTCGGTGGTTTCGGCAGGTCGCCCGAACGAGGCAGAGGAGGAAGAGGTGGAAGAGGCGGTTTCAGAGGAGGCAGGAGAGTGGTCGTCGAGCCCCATCAACGATTCGAAGGAGTGTTCATCTCGCGTGGCAAAGAAGACGCGCTCGTCACCAAGAACTTGGTTCCTGGTGAGTCGGTGTACTCCGAAAAGCGGATTTCCGTCGAGGATGAGAACGGAAAATTAGAGTACCGCGTATGGAATCCATTCCGATCGAAGTTGGGTGCCTCGATTCTCGGCGGTATCGAAAACATTTACATGAAACCGGGCACGAAAGTTCTCTATTTGGGTGCCGCTTCGGGCACGACCGTGTCTCATGTTTCGGACATAGTTGGCCCCGACGGTCGTGTTTATGCCGTAGAATTTTCTCACCGATCCGGTCGCGATCTGTTGGGTGTCGCACAGAAGCGACCAAATATCGTGCCAATCATCGAGGACGCTCGTCATCCGCATAAGTACCGAATGGTGATGTCGATGGTAGACATGATATTCTCCGACGTCGCGCAACCGGATCAGGCGCGTATTGTGGCGTTGAATGCGCATCATTTCCTCAAAATTGGTGGCCATGTTGTCATGTCCATCAAGGTATGCACGTGTGAGCCCTCAGAGATCATCGAGACGATTAAGATGTGGTTGTTTTTCTGTCTGTCAGGCGAACTGTGTCGACTCAACCGCACCACCAGAAGCAGTTTTCGCATCGGAAGTGAAAAAATTACAATCTGAGAAGATTAAGCCTCTCGAGCAAGTGACACTAGAACCGTACGAACGAGATCACGCCGTGGTCGCGGGAGTTTACAGACCGGCTGTTGTCAACGAATAATGAACCAATATTCCATTATTGTGACGTTAAAACATTCGCATCGTAATCACGACCATTCTTGCGTAAGTTAACGTTATTGCAGCACCTTACAAGTTCGTCATTCTGAATACATAGAAACAGAATCGTAACCGCAATACGAAGATATCTTGTGTAGAGCGAGGCCAGTTTCTCAGTAAATCAACGTGTTTGCGAGATCAACTGTGGTGTCTTTCTTGTGTTTCACTACACGATTCAACAGTCACCTGCTCACTGTGTTCGTTTCTCTGCCAATGTACCACCTGACTTCTTCGAAGAAATGCGTCCTCGAGGTCACTAATTTGAACCGCCATCATAGCAGCGTTATGATTTATGTGTTTGCAGCTGGAAAACGATCGATTGTCTCGGAAAAGGCAGCGAAACTAATCCGAAACTAATCCATATCCTCAACACGCGCACGATCAACCCTCGATTTGCTGTTGATCATTTTCCTGGATTAAATCGGAAGCGAGCAACGGCTGAAAAACAGCACGATATGAGAGCAAACAAATATTTGTGATTGTAATTTATGTAAGGCGCGAATGATTAATTGTTTAGGGTGCCCTTTATGCTTTTGGGTACTTGCGAATTATATTTATTGGAAGTAGTATTATAGAGGCACCGTCATAGTTAAGTGAATGAATGAATGAATGAATGAATGAATGAAATATGAACGCGAATTACGTCTCTGCTCGGCTTAGGCGACGTTAAACCAATTTTTATTGTTGATCATTTATTATTTGCTCCTCAAGCAATGTTTAGCTTCTCGTACATAAATATAGTGTGTATGTGTATGTTGTGCGTACGAATTCGTACACAATGTGCATGTGCGGCAATTGATGATATATTTGTGCCGCAATTAGCATCGGGGAAAAATGACACTTAACTGCTGAGGAAATCTCTCGAGTATTAGCAAAACGAGCGAGGCCCAAACACAAATCAATCATGAACGATGCCGATGAGTTATGGGCTGGAAGAAAGCGAGATGTTAATCATGTTTCTTAATCATGTTTCTTAATCATGTTTCTTGTGAAAACAGTCACACAAGAAGTCCGTGAGTGAAAGTGGCGTGTTTTGTGACATTAATTTTGTTGCCTATCGTTGACGAGATGATTTTTCACAGCCGTCAGAGTATCGCGTGGCGAACTTCAGTCGGCAACCTCGCACTAATTCGCGTGATTTACAGTCAATTCCAGCAAGGAACATCATTAGCTTGATCTCGACAGAACTTTCTCCGTGCTACTCCAATTTCCTAATGCGAATGTGAACCGCATCGCACTCGTAATGCGCTTCTGCAGCTGGTCATGGGAAGCGCTCGTTGTTAATTCAACTAATTCAGTGTGGGCTGGAGACGGGCAGACAATGAAATGTCGTTAGAGTGATTTGTTCATTAACTGACCGACAGCGGAGTGCTGTGCCGTGGATCTAATGACTGTCAGCAATCACAATTACATTACTGTGTAATATGCAATTATTTGGCGTACGCGTTCATAATTCGGACCGGCTTATCAAGATGCTTGTCGTGTCGATGCAGAACACAAAAATGTACCATAAACAGTTCATGGACAGTTTGATTTGGTCGACGAAAAGCGATTGCGATGCATGGCAAGTGTGATTATTGTGCTGGCCGACTGTGAGACTGACAATGAGTGGACTCGTTATCATCATGCTTGTACGCCTGGCAAACTGTTCTGGCGTTCGTTGGCGGTCAATTCTAGTCTGTGGTCCACCTATTTTCTGTCTGCTTGTTTCATCTTCGCCTGTTCCATTCACCATGGAAAATGCACCGTCAGTGAGTTTGTGCTCGGACTTCCGGAAGAGGATCAGCAATCGCCGGTAAGAGGCAGCGATGCAATAACCGTAATGAAAGTGATATTGGCGGACATGAAATGCGCCATAAATTCTCATCAGGACCGCGCTCGAGTCCGCGTTCGGCCCTCTTATGGCCGGCCATATCCATAACTCTGCTCTTTCCGTTATCGTGTCGTCGTCTATTTACCGTGCAAGTGAATGAAACCTCGTCGAACCAGAAGTATCAGCAGACATCTTTGCGAAGTTTATGACGCCGATATGAATGTCGTTAATTACGCGAATTTCCTGTTTATCGTGCGTGGGCACTAAAATAATGAATTATAGTTGAGTGTGAGAGATGTGTTTGGAGTTGTCGGTGATATAGTTATATGAGTTGCATAGTTATATAACTCCATTGAGATTACTTTTGTTTTTTTTGTTGCCGCTCTGCATTGAGAGAGATTTGGACCGAAAAGACGAGTAAGGTTTACGATTCATACCATCACTGATGTGATGCCTTTGCCTCACCAAATTTGCTACACTAACAATACGACTACGAGTACAGTACGACTACAAGTACAGTACGACTCGTACTGTACAACCAAACACGTGCAAAGAGCATTTCATCATTCATTCATTCATTCATTCATTCATTCATTCATATACATTTTCTTGCTCGAGCCAGCCGAATTTGCATTTGCATTCTTTCTCATGCTCATTTCGTTTTGTGCTACTGTTCTCTGCTCGCCGGCCGGCTGGACTGAATGATTGACTGACCGCTTCTGAAATAGACCTAAAACCGATGACGGACTGCTCGTTACAACCAAATTCTGAGCGACGTCACCATTTTTTAAAACTAAAAACGGATCGCTTGTTTCTTCAAAAGATATTCTTACGATATTTATCCAGATTAGACCTGTGATAATTCCCGATTTGAGTTCTTTTTCCGGTAACAGTTACACTGCATGTTGGTGAAATGGAGAACCTTACAATAGTAGTAGTAGAAGAGATGTGACGAATGCATCTGATTAAGATTGTCAGAGCTCAATTGACGAGTATCTGTCTACGTGTTTGTTTTTAGCACTTATTTGGTAACAGAAGATTAGGAATGCTCGAGACAGTGAAG
>JAGGCA010005404.1:110999-122661 GCA_022876805.1 Osperalycus tenerphagus | reverse complement strand
AGCAATTGCACAGTAATTGGTCAGGTGTATCTTGCTAACAACTCTGAATAATGACTGTTCAGCACCACTCCACTCATCTGACTGGTCGTTGGTGCCCATGATGGACGAACAATTTTCATTCTCGTGAAGCTTGGCATCGTTTCTTTCAACTGATGACGGAAACGATATGCAGTAATCCTGGTATTTGCGCATAAATTGCGTCGCTTGAGATTTTTGTTTGGTTGGTGTGGCAGGCGAACTGCTCTCATCGCTCTCATCGCCCTCGCCGCTTTCGTCTTCGGTTAACAATTCCGAATAGTCCAACTTCGACATGCCCTTCGAATTGACGGATGATTCTCGATAGCGACTTAATCCACCTCAATAAACAAATAAAAAGTTAATTTTTGGTAGCAGTTTCCAACCTTTAGCATCACTGCTCCTACATTTACTTGTGCTGGACACGGGCTCGATCGAATCACTGTCACTGCTGTCTTCGGTCATGACCGTTTCATTCTCCTTCTGTTCGCCAATCTGTTTTGCACAGCTCTCGTTCTTCGTGTCTCGCATTTCGACCTCCTCTATCTGTTCCATCATGTCTTCACCGCCCTGTAAGTTGTACGAGATGTACAAACTTCAGAGCGAATAACATTTATGTCATCTTACCAAATGCAGATAACAGTTTGACCCACACGGGTCGCTGTTCGGCTCCAAGTCGCGTTGGTGTCGTTTCTCCCTTGTCGGATGATAAACTGCAACGGAACAAATCACATTTATCTGTACACCTTCGCTAACATTGATAATGCTCGTAATATCACTCGACATTTAACGATCTGACCGCATGATCACTCCAATAAGCAATCGATAGACAAAGTGAACCCAAGACGTGATGGAATTGAAAATACGCACGATGTTGGATGCAGTCGTATTTGTAGCACCTTCTGCAGAACAAGGTTTTCAACGAGTTCATGGTGTCTTCACGCGATGCCGATATCGCTTTCGGACCATCGATGTTCAGCATTGGCGGCATTTCTCCGACACGGTTGTTGCGCTTTTCCTTCAGTTGCAGATACCTGAAACAAAGAAACTACTCGTTTCAGTACTCAATATAAATCAAGAGGCAGAGTAATGACAGTAAAACGTCTCCTAAACAAGTGTTTTGCCGTCAATGCGTCAGTCTTTGGTTTATAAAATTGATCAAAGCACCACTCACTTATTTTTGATCCTTTGAGAAGTTCCCTTCTTTGGATAGACAGCCGAAACAGCATCGAAAACAATATCAAGCGAGGCTTGCTTCAAACATCTATTGCCTGTTGCTTTAAAATGAAAACATAAACTAAGAGAAATGCTATTATTGTCGACATACCCAGACCGATCGATGTGCCACTCGCGCTTTGCTCCGTCACCGGCCGTGTCTCTATCTCGCCACTTTGTGTACGGCCATCAAGATGGACCGAACCGGAAAGTGCATCGACGAGGTCCACCAGAATGTCATCGCAAGTGTCAGTCAAATCGTCACACATCTTGTCGTCATACCCACCGAGCAACTCTCTGAAGAAGGCGTTTTCCTGCTCGATCACCTCATCGCCCATGTAAGGGATGTTGTGCAGGAATGGATCGTCACCGACCAAATGGTTGTGCTGTAGTTGCGCCCACTGAGTCATCTTGGGAATGGGCGCAACGTGGTACATGCGACATATGGGCACCTCCTGTTGCTGTCGCGGCTCGTCACCAGACACGATCGATGCCTGATAAGAGACACACAGAGTGACGGTGAGCAAGTTGTGTTTCTCACCTTTTTCATCGAGCAGTGCCACGTATTAGGTGGGAACTTGGTCACCGGTTTCGGTTTTCTGCTCATCTCGACCTCGCGCTGGTGCTCAACAGCTTTACGAACGATGTCTCGGTTAGCCATCCAGGCACCCTGTGAACAAACACATTCATTGCACGTCATGTCCATCCACGTGTGCTCACCTTGACCAAAACGTTCTTCTCGTTGATCAGTCGTTCGTGTTCGGTCTTGACTCTCTCCTTCCACACTTCTGGCACCTCGACACCATCTTGCTCGCACCTCCTCTCCCTCTCGTCATCATCACGCCGAGTGCACGTTCGTGTCCCGACATTGGCTTGTTTGGCTCCGTTTGTAGCCATCTCGGTCGATTCGACACCAGTCAGACAAGCAGTGTGAGAAGGAGCAGTGATGATGGTGTCCACTCAACCACTCCTGGCATCCACTCTCCGCGCTAAGAAATTAGTCACCGGTCACGTGACCAGAGGGCGCCGCGTTCAAAAATTCTGACAAGTGTCAACAGTCAACGATGGCAAACTCACTCCATTCATGCCACTCCTCAACAGATGCCCAGCTCGTCCACAGGTTCAACTTGCCACCTTCCGTTATTGCGTGATCTTCTTTCCTGCACTTTTAATCGGGAGTGACGGTGTCCACCTTACTGACTCAATTCACGACTTAACGTTAAATATCTCGATAATGTCTGTATTTCGCTCAAGTCAATTAGGTGATTACTGAATAGACATCAAGTGTAGTCCGTGCGAAGTCTGATCGCCATAAACGGCCAAAGTGAGAAGATAGAGAAAAAATTAGCACTCGTTGGACTTTGCTGATATCACGCAGATCATGTGGCAATTTTTGGTCTGTTATCTCCTTATATGCATTTACACACTTGTCATACTCAAACTGAGCCCTTTCTGTACATCGTGCACGTGAATATTTCAGATTAAATGTGTTCATTTTTTATTAGAGATCAATTATCGATCCAAATCAGTGTCAGTCCAAACACGTTTCAGTGACCGTGAAATTTGAATTCCGAACTCGCGCGAAATCGCCATCTTTAGTCTGCCAGAAGAGAGTCGTTTCGAGAGAGACGCTGATTACTGATCCCAGGGCCAGAGCACATTTCGTGTGTCATCAAGTTGGTTACTTGGACAGCACTCGTTCCGAACCACTCACTTCCTCACCTATCGCTGTGTGATGATGATGAATGAGAGAGGAACACTGGCACGACGGTCTCCACGATGGTCTGATGGCGGTGACGGGCCTGTGAAGGACCCGAACTGCTCGTCTTGTCATCAGGGTGTGGTCAACATGCCTGAACAAGAATCTGCGTTTCCTGGTAGTATTTCGACGGCCAGCGATGACCACAGGCTGATCATCTTACGTAAGGGGATCGTGACACTCGAGGAGCAGCTGAGTCTGAAAGATGATCTGCTTAAACAACGAGTGGCTCTAATGCAATTCAATCACGATTTGTCCATTATCGAAATGCGTGCTTCGTGGATAGGTGAAAAGCGAAGCGATGTCAGTGCGGTGATCGACAATTGTCGTCGAGAAATGGAAGAGTTGAAGAAGGAGTTAGTCACCGAGATCGAGAGTGGAATGCGCAGCAAATTTGAAGCAGAAAAGAAGAGGATCATTGAGGAAAAGTTGATAGAAGTGGCCGATACGAAGAAGAAGCAGTGGTGCAGATTCTGTTACAAGGAAGCGAAGCTGTTCTGCTGCTGGAACTACTCATACTGCAATCTGGAGTGCCAGCTCGCCGACTGGCCAACACACATAGATCACTGCCAGAGAACAACGCCACCAATTCGGCCGACTCGCAGCGACCGATTATCTGATTATCTGATCTGATCTAGAAATAAAGAGTTGAAATAACAAACGACTTTATTAATTAGTCGACTGCCTGATCTCTCAGGTCCGCTTGTTTAAGGGTTACCATTAATTCAATAATTGAGCTTGAATGATTGAGCAACACAACTTAATCACATATCTTAATCTGAAATCGCGTTTATTCTACTGGTAAGTCTGCTCAACAGTCACTTAGAAAAATACGTATTCAAACGGCTTTAGTAGGAATTCTGAGATGGATTATTTCACAGAGCAGCGGGTTTAAATCGCACATAGAGACCTTCACCGTCGTACCAAACGTATCCCTTGTTGTACGCCCACCACGTCGCCCACCCTATGACAGTCGCGCCAACTACCACCGCGGTCACCTTCAAGCCTTTCTCGATTACCCTGTCTTGCCAGCGACGCTTCTCGAGGCACCGAGAATACGGGATTCGTGAAAAGGTCACCATTCGGTAAAGTGGAATCCAGGTGCCAGGTAACAGCGTGTTTAGAGTGTTGTCGAAGTGCTTGCGCAAAATAAACAGTTTGGAGTTGACTAAGTGCCGCATTTCTATGTAATTGTACATGGCCAGGTCGCAGACGGTGTGACAGTCTGCATTGCGACGCGACGTGAATTCGGGAAGCACTCTTCCGAGGTCATTGTCGAATTGAACGAGCAATTCGTCGAGTGTTAAGCAGTCCTCGAAACCCTGCATTGAAGGTGGAGAAAGGATACGAGAACCATTACTGATGAAACTCTCATCAGCGATTTAACTGGTCGACTCACGCAATTCATGCCCTGTCCATAGAATGGCACCATCGCGTGCCCGGCATCGCCCATGATGAGCGCCTTGTCCATGTAGTGGTACGGCTTGCACTTGACCGACATCAGCGAACTTGGGGCCGTGTTGAAAAAGTCCGCAATCAACTGATCTCTGAAATGGGAAACCCGAACGCTGGAATCGAGAGAGGGCGATTTCAAACATGGTTTGCTTACCTCCCGATCAACGGAATTGAATCTGGAAAGTATTTGGCGAAAAACTCAATCAGTTTGTCAGGTGTCTTTATCGCTTGGAACTGATCGAACGGCATGAAGAGAGTGACCGTGTAGCTGCGGTCTGAGTTGGGCAACGCGATCATCATGAATGTGCCCCGCGGCCAGATGTGCAAATAATTCACTTCCATTGCAAACTGGCCATCGGGAGTCGGCGGGATGTTCAGCTCGATATACCCATGCTCAATATACGTCTGACTGAAATCGAATCGCGTTCTCCTCATGAGCCGCTGTCTGACAGCTGAATGCGCGCCATCGCAGCCCACGACAACATCGAAATTGTACGTCTTGGTCGAACTGCCATCAACAGCTGAAGAATGGACGAATGTCAAAGAGCCGGTCTCGAAATTGCACGAAACAAGTTTATGAGCAAAATGAATTTTGAGATTCCAATACTTTTCGGCGTGATTCAAGAGCAGTTCGTTGAGTAACCTGCGCCCGACCGAATAGATGCACTGTCCGTTATTTCCATAAGGGATGTCGCGTCGCGCGCCATCGATATCATGGATGAGACGCGCTCGCATCGGGATCGCGTGACGCGCGATCAGCTCCTCTTCCAATCCCAATGATCTGAGCGCGCATCGTCCGCGATCAGAGAGCGCCAAGTTAATCGATTTTCCCTGCATGTGTTCCATGCGACGAATGTCGTCGCGCATCTCGAACACGTCTACATTGAAACCGCGTCTTGCTAAGAAGCAAGCGCCTAACGAGCCGACCTACCAACAGAAAGCACACGAAATGGAATTGACGCAAGAGAATTGACGGTCGCTCACCAGACCGGCACCGACGACCGCCACCGAAGACATAGCGCACTGCGTGAAACGGAATGGTCGTGGAATGGTCGTCGCTGTCCACGTAGCAAGTGGGGCAAACAGAAGAGAAGAATCGGGATCGTCGCGATCGCGTCACATGCAACTTGCAGGTTTGACAAGAGACAAGAGAGCAGAGCAATACGACGGAGGGACGGCACCGAACTACTAGGACTAACCACATAGCTACAGAGCACAAGACAAGATGCGAGATACTTCTATCTCATCTTTTATTTTCTTTTATTATCTGATCCACTATGGACTTGTTTTCAAGGTCTGTCACAGTCACTGTGCCGCTCTGATTCTTCTCACTCTAATTCTGATCCTCGTCCCTCGTCATTGCCACACACCCACGAGAACCACAACCTCGACCTGCTGACGACAATTCGCCACCAACCATAAACTGATTAATTAAGCTACGCGATCCTCGTGCTCTGTAATTCTCCGAATTCCGTTCTGCACGATAAAATGTGATCGCAACGTGAGCTAATTAATTTCGAGACAGTAGTGATCCACGGAATGAAAAAGCGGATCGAGTTACCCGCGATATAATTGCAAAACTGGCAACTGATAAACTCTTACGTAATTCTTATTTTTATTCCAATGCAAATCGTATTACGTGACACTACGGTACTAACATTGACTGTGTAACACCTCTTCCGATCGGAACTTTCCTCCTTTCAGTTCTGTCTCTGTTTACTTTGATTGTAATGGCGACGAGATAACAGATAAATGAACAGTAAACGGATCGAGTCACAAATCACAATAATATGGTGTGTCAATGGCGCAGACACGACCACGATCATGATCATGATCATTATCTATCACATCAAAAGACAAAGGCCACGATCGGTAGAAGGGGAACGGTCCCGGAACGGTCTCGTCCAGGTCGCCCTCCCGAACCGATATATCGACGATCGACGTGAACACGGCACAGAAATGTCTATCACACTGAATGGCACGTTAATTCATATATAAAATCTACGTGACAACCTCATACTTTGTACTGACCATCGAGTCAATCGAAACGAATCAAAAGAGCTAACGAATAAAATGTGAAGATCGAAACGGAACAAACATAAGCAATGGAACGTGAATTAGAAATGCAACATGCAATCCAATGTCATAAAATAAGTAACTAAACGTGAAACTTAACTAAGTGCCGACCATAATGACGATCTCATGCACAACATGATCACAATCACATGACAATGTCGTGCACAGATAAAGGCAATCTTTCATTGAAAGTGTTCAAAATAGCTGTGGGAATGCTGATGTAAAGACAAACTTCATCAAATCGATGAGTAATCCTGATGACGATGATGGTGTGTCATGTCCACTCGATGATGGTATCGCGCTGTGTGGTCCCCTCCGGAATGAATGAATTCAATGAGCACAGTGCAACATGATCGTGTATTTATCGCTCTTTTGATCTGCAACAGTGATACACCACTGTCAATATGGCTTCAATTAGTGTTGCGAGATGGTCAGTCATACCTCTAACTATGTCGGCAGAGAAGACGGTCTCGTTCTTGATGTTCTTAACGAGCGCGTCGTTGACGTATACGTGAATGCCCTGTGGACCCGTCATGTAGATATCGCCCACGTCTGCGGCCGCGAGCCCGTACAGTTCGGCAAGGTTATTGCCCAGTTCTTCAACAGTGATGAATGTCAGGTAAACGGCGTGGAATGCTACGCATGAAGTAGGATATTTCAATTAGTTAAGTTGCACGGAGCCAGGTCCAAGTGAACCTGGACATGTGGCTGCTCCTCGAGACTGTCCGAGCCACAGTCCAGGTCGATACTTACTTTTCCGATTGTCGATGGAAATGTAAAGAGTGAGCGCGGGCTTGGCCCCAGCCTTGTGGAGTGCATTGTAAAGACGAATGCCGTCTGTCACGCCGCACAGCTGGAGCAGATCTTCGCGCGACAGATGCTGCAAGTCCGACCCGCTGAAGTCAGCGAACGTCGATACGATCTTGTAGAATCTGTTGTGTTTCAACCATTGTACCGCTTCCTGAGCAGTGGCTGATTCTGCGAGCGACTCGATGTCCGCCGACGTGGCCGCCACCTCATCCTGTTGAGATGCGTTGGTCGATGAGGAGGCCGACGACGTCTGCTGTGCAGACAAGTTGCCATGATCGGATGACGTCGACGATGCCGCTATCATAAGAATGCCAGAAGTGGGCACATGATCATCGTGACAACGGGATGACGATCTCCCTGCAAAACGTTCACGTGTAGAGCAACCAGTGGAAGTGAACAATGATGGCAATGATGAACGGCGAGTTCGAAATTCAGTTTCGGATTCTGACAATGCGATACAGGCTATTAGAACTACGCGGTCCGATTATGGCTCGCTAACGTTACTCAACAAATAATAGCCGTATAACATGTAGACGTACATTTACGTGGTCCTGACTCAGGACTCCTGAGCTGTGACCAGCTCTCTCATCATTATCATCGACAGGGTTTCATCCTCACACCGACAGCGGACAGCAGATAGCGTACGTCCGATAAACTTTCGTGTAAAATTTTCCGGGCATTATATTTTTCAAGACAGGACCGATGAGTGTCTCAATGAGTGCATTACTCCATTCATTGCACTTGTATCTGACTTTTAAGGATGTGTACCTACCCATTCCCATGAAATTTACATACGGGCACTACGCACTGCATTGCATTCTGCCATAATGACCGCTATTCTAAACGGGTCCCTCTGTACTTGCAGTTGTTTCTAACTGTAAGCTACGGCAAACGATGCGCGACACTGGCCAACAGCTCAAGTTAAGTCACAACAGCTTTTTACCTGAGGTCACATCACCGGAAACAAAAGAACTTGTTGGTACTTGATCATCACTATGTTGTTGATCTTGGCTGTAGAGCTGCACGGGCGCAGTGGACGTGTCGGTCGGAGGATCGACCGATTCGAAGTCGCCAAAGAGAGTAATTTGATACGACGATTGGTACGTATCCTGACCGTCGTTCATGTTCTTCTCGAGCTTATCCTTGTCAGTCTTGTGCTTGCGATCGGCTCCTTTCGACTTGAACACTTTTATCTGACACGAGGCAGCATCGATTTTTTTGGTCGGATGCTCACCGGCGATGTAAGTCTCGATGTAGATACGCAACGCGACTCCTTTCTCGCCGCCGTGTCGTTTCGACGTGAACTCCGTCGAAATGCAGTTGACTTTAGTTAATAAGATAAAGACGTACATAAGTCGTAAAGTCGTTCCACTCGTAACAATAATAACTGAAAATACTTGATATGCTTACCTTTGATGAAAACCGATGCCTCTCTCATCGGATCCCACACAAATTCTACCTGATTGATTCGTTCTGGATCGACGAGCACGTCGAATATGCCGTAGCTGAGTGGCAAATCCACTTCGAGGATCCTCTCGCGCGGCCTCAATGACTTCCACCTCTCGATCTCTTCGTGGTACTTGTACTGCAATCTCCGCTCTTGAAACCCGACTCGAATTATGCTCCTCAGCATTTTGCCCCATAGAAAGCTGACATCACCAATTTTCTTGAGTCGCACTTCGTACGACTTGTATATGCATAAGGGGAGAAAGGAATTAACGAATTAACGAATTAACGAATTTGAAGCGTGCTCCAAAAAGGAAGCAAACTAAACATTAATCATTTCCGTATTCTATTGTGTAGTTGCCATTTACAATTAAATAAAATTCGCCGACACCATACCACGTACGTACCTGTCCTTGGTTCAGGTAAGTCATGGAATCGTCACCGATTTTCGAGCCGACGGCCGTTGATGCACCGAGCACGTACTGGAATGGACGCTCTTTGATTTCCTTCTTCACCGTCTGTCCGACACGAATGCTTTGAATGTGGTGAACATACAACTCGGGAGCATTTGGAGCGACGTTTCCATAACCGACACCCTGATCATTTTCTGGTTGTCCTGGGGATGGACTCGATTCAATACTAATTTATGGGGAAATTATGAGAAAAAGGAAAATTGCCATTAGTGGTTTGGCCATGTGTTGATTCCCCTGGACTGCTTAAACTTTAAATACAAAAACAGCAAACGATAACTAGAGTGCCATATGTCCGAACCAGGGTTAAATAAATACAATTATCGCAAAATAGCCTTAATTGTGAATCACTAGAGTGCCAGATAATGCCAAACCCTGTTCACATGCTCTGTTTAGAGCCCGAAACAGTGTAGTGTAACCTGAAAAATCCGTACTTGCTATTGCTGCTCGACGAAGATTCGAAATCGGGATTGGTAAATGGTGAGATCTCCACGGTCTGTGCACCACCAGAACTGCCACCAGTGGAAGCGGACGACGGTCCAGCATAGGCAGACGAGCAGAATCTTTTGAGGGACGCGTTTGCATTGAGACTAGAATGACAAGCGACGCAATTAAGTACGGATGACTGCATCTCTTTAAGTTCGATTCTTTCAGTCCAACTCTTTCTGCTCGACCACGATGAAGTGAGCTACACGATGAACAAGAAGAGTCGCTATTAACTCGGCTCAATCGCGTTTTGCCTGCTCTGTTAAAAGGCCACACAAAAAGACATGCATCAACGATAAGTTGAAAAGACATGACATGGGCAACTAACTGCGAGTCTTGTGACCAGACTTGTCCTGTGTCTCGCTCCAAAACCCGGAGCGATCACAGAAAATATGAAAGTGGTGCCAGCAGGACCCACCGGCGGTGCCGGTTGGCTGCTCGCTCCTGCATCAAGCAACACTACACTGGCATTATGACGACACTGGCACTGAATCTAATGCAAACGGTCGACCTGCGACCTACCTGGAACCGGCATCCTCGCTTCGCTCCTGCTTGACGTCCACATGTCCGAGGGTGGCGGCGAGTGCGTGTAGTTCGCTCCCGATGTCGATGGACGTGTCGCCTCCCTCCGACGTGCCCAGGCCCGACAAACTCATGTCCAAATCGGCGGCCAGAGCCGATGCAATGTCGTCGAATCCCGGCCACTCGGAACTGCTTGTGCACGACTCCAGGTTGGTTTGGGACTGGGTTTGGGTCTGCATCGGCTCGGCGTGGTGCTGATCGTGCGAGTGGGATTCGCGATCGAACTGGCCCTGAGAATGGTGCAGTTGGTGACTCATGGTGGCCAGAGGTAATCTCTGATTGGTGACAGACTTGAGGGTCACCGGTGGTCGATGATCGACAATCAGACTCTCAGATACGGTTAATTGCGCAATGAGGTAACAGGTTCAGTGGCAAGAAACGAGAGATTGCGAATCGCGATGAGATAGATGACAGACGACAGACGACAAATGGGAGCATCTTAACTGTGATGATGATGCGATAATTTAGAAAACCCAAACAAGCAGAGGTGAGTCATCGACGGTTTCCGTCCTCGTTCACTGTCCATTCGCACCTCACTGACAGTGACCGAGCACTCGGCCATCAACCATCAACCATCAACCATCATCGATTGATCGCGCACTGACCTCTGACCGGTAACTCTTGACGGTGATCGACATACCTGCAGCACATCGGATCGAGAACAATCCGAGGTACGAGTACTCAACGCCATTCGATACCGATACAGATACGATACCAATACCAATACCAATACCAGGTATACGAATGTTTATGCGACTAGTTTATGCTGCCTTTTCCGCGTCTGAACGCACATCATCTCAGAGCAATGAAGTTGCGTTGCTTGCGCGTAACGAAACGTTGGAGACAAACAACAACCATGGAGACGCTAATTAGAGCTAACGAAATGCGATGCGGGCTCGATCGAGAATACAACACACTTGTACATTTGTATGAACCTTAATCTCAATTTAGAGCGAACATCGCACGGAGATGATGCAGAGCTCGGTTATTAGCAGCAACGGATGGTGACTATTGGGAAAGGCGCACGTAAATTTATTGGCACGTCTCGCCAAGCCAATGGCTAGTTGCCATTCCAATACTTTTCTATGTTATCCGTTCTTCGACCGAATAACTTTATCATACAAGTCAACTTCTGTCAAATCAATCTGGGTGACACAAGTCAGGTAGTAATCATCTAATGATTAGAGACCAGACCATCGAATTCGGCATCAATACGTTAATGGCGACTTAAAAAAAACTAGTATAGTAACTAATAAGGCAAACAAAACGATGCAACAAAATGAATTCAATACCACAACCGAAATTATAGCCATATCCTAATCAGTGAGCCAAGTCATCTGAACAGCAC
>JAGGCA010005404.1:100950-110981 GCA_022876805.1 Osperalycus tenerphagus | reverse complement strand
TGTGTGTGTGTGTGTATGTATGTGTTGTGTAATACATCCACAATGAAAAAGATTCCATCGAAACAGATAAATCATGACCACGCACGTCGTTTGCTTGTCATCGCAATCATCACTTGGGATGGTGGCTGAATGAGTCGTTAACTACTAAATAGTTATACTAATGAAAAATACAATAATAAAACGTGTAGAGAAATAGACAGGTGTAAATATATATAACTATAAAGATGATGTATATATAAAGATAGTGTAAATGTAAATAGAATACGGATAGAGCGTACAGCAAACAAAGTTGATGGGAGTAGATTTGTAAGACATACAAAAAAGATCAATGGCAATGTTGGATAGTCGTTTGAAGTACTCAAGACTCTGCAGTGGGCGGTAAGAATAAAGCTTCTTTTCGTCTACGTCGCAAACAATTATAATATAAAGATGAATGCGACAGACGACGAGGAAGTTCAATGTGTCTGTTGCCTTCGTCTATCACAGTATTCATGTATGTAAATGTTATTTTTTTTAATATGTAATCGATCGTTGATTGAAAGGTCGTTTAGACGAAGTCCATTGTTTTGGCATTTTCTTAATTAAGAAATAGTGAATTGATTGTGTGTCAGTGTGGAATGTAAATCATTAGGCACGGTTGCGATGTTTTGTCTATTATCAGTGAGCGTGTCAAATTGGTGGAATCATTATTTACATGATTCGAGAGTATAAAATGTTGTTTCGAAGTTTTTGGCATTTTGGTACTTGATTGGAGCCATGAATCGAACTGTGCACGTGCATAATGCGAACGCTCTCATAAACATCTACATCATGAGATTTCCATCCTATGCTGCGATTAAGTAAACCATGAGAACGGTGAAAGAAAATCACATTAAAAGATTAAAGTAATCTGTGATATGTAGAGTTGCGGCGATCGCCAGAAATCATGGCACCGATTGGAGGATCGCAGTCGTCAGCATTCACAACGTCAGACCGTTCGTGATGAGTTTCTTTGTTACGAAGTATTGAACGCAGACCGCTTCCGAATACGAAACTCGTCAGCGAGCCGCCAATTCGGCCGAACATGGAGTCGCTTCGTCGACGTGGCTTGTGCTCGGTCGATGAAGAACCAGATGATGCTCCGTTCGATGGCAGATCGATTGCACTGTCGCACTCTTCAGCTGAGCAACGAGAGTAACACAATCAGTGCGACTTGTCACAATCAAGAGCAGATCACTTTGAATAACTTACTCATGTCTTCGAGTGCGAGCGAGTTGCAGAAGCCACCGAAGTGAGCAGCGTTGCGCGACTTATCCAGACTCGGTGCACTCTTGGACCATCGGATATCGCCAGGTCCACTGAAGAGGCGCTGATGCTTGAGAGTGGTTCGTTCGCGTTGATGGCAGGTACTCGGACCCCATGTCTTGCCCTTCAAACCATTGTTCGGCGGGAGTGCGTAAGCTCTCAATCTTGGCAATGTCGGGCTCGAAGGTGGACTCTCGGGACTAGAAGGGCCTGAACTGGAATACTTAATATTGAGTGCTGTCACTGGTTCTGGTTGTACTGTGATGTTGTGACGAAAATCACGAGGCGTGCTGATACCATGACAAGCGCCGTACTTCAGCAGTTTAATCAGTTTGCTGCGACGCGCAGGTTTATGGACCTGTTGTTGCAGGATCATCATGTTCAACTCGCGCCCCAGCACGTCGATCTCGCGCTCGGCCAAAATGCGCTCCCGTTGCCGAAGCGTCTCTTCGTGCAATTTTTGTTGTTCAAGCATCTTCATCAGTTCCTCTTCTCGACTACGCAGTTCCTTCTCCTTCAAGCGCAACTCCTCCAGAATGTCCTCGATTTCCCTCTTCCACTTGTCCTGCATGGTGTGAAATGACTGGTGAACAGTAACCATGAGCTCGGACTGCGAGATCTCTTCAAGCCAGGAGGCCAGTTCCTCAAAAGTTGGCCGGGCGTGAGCGTCTTGCTTCCAGCAATCTACATGAGCAAAACAGAAAATACGCTCATCATGCACAGAAGGCTATCAGTTAATGACGGGCTTACCTTGCATCAGTTTGGCAAATTCATGCGGGCAGGTCGAAGGAATGTGCAACCAAATTCGATTGACTGCCACTCCATAAGCTACGGCCAGGGCATCAATGCCCTTATATGGCATTTCACCGGTCAGCAACTCCCATAAGACAACGCCATAACTGTGAAGGAATCGTCATTTCATGAATACATGAGCGGGAAATGCATGCATGTCGTACCTCCAGACATCGCTCGCCTTGGAGAAGGTAGACGACTTGATCACTGGGGAACAGAACAAATGAAGTTTAGGGACCAGTCATGGATGAATGTCATGATCCTTGAATGATAGAAGAAGCTCGGCGAGATGGCCGCCAAGCAAAAGTGGTCATTTCGGATTGACCAGATCGCAAGAAGCCCGAAAAGGTGACATTCATCGATATCTATCACATTGGCTTTACCTTCAGGAGCCATAAAGGCATAAGTGCCGGCTTGAGACAGATGAGTTGTCTGGTACACTTCTCGCGCCAGGCCGAAGTCCGTTATTTTCAACTGAACGTCTTGCCAGTCGTCGTTGTAGACCGGATGACTAAGTAATACTGAAAAATAAGAGAAGTGACAGTGAGCGCGTGTCATGAGCGTGTGTGCCGTCCATGTGTCGAACCATTGGTAGATTTCAAGTCGCGATGAATGAGAGAACAGGAATGAAGATATGTCATGCCCTCTGCTATCTGTCGGGCCCAGTCTACGAGAACTTGAAGTGGAATCTTGCGGCCAGAGAGCATCCTGTTGAGAGAACCTCCTCGACAGTACTCCATCACCAGGCAGACGTTTGGCTCGTCGACACACAGTCCGAGCAGGGCGACGATGTTCGGGTGTCTGAGCGACCAGAATAGTCGTGCTTCTCGCTCAACCGACTCCTTGCTGACCGATGTATCTTCATCCTGGCGCCCGGCCTTCACGGCCACTTCCTCGCCCCGCCAAACTCCTCTCCACACCTTTCCGAATCCTCCGATCCCGATGACCTCCTCCAGGTGCAATTCGGTGAACTTGATCTGTCGGACATCGTTGGATGACGCGCGAGCAACGACAACCGGATCCAAGGTGAGTGTGGACGGACGTGAGCTCGGTGTCGACTGGAGCGCATTCCTTGAAGTTGGCAGTTGGACCGTGTTGTATTTGGCTTGTCCTGGGTTCATGGTGACCAGGGGAATGCGTGGGTCATGCTGGGGAGGCGACGACAGGCAGAGAAGACGCGAGACACTTCGCAAAACATTGCTCGCAGGATCACAATGGAGGAATGGCGAGGGTACGAAGGTCGAGAAGGCAGATCGCCAACGAATATGTCGTTAAATATGTCGTTAATTGTCTCTTCGTTAACGACCAACAGCTTTGGCTTTGGCTTTGGCTTTGCCTGTTTTTCTCTCAACTTCTATCGAATAAGAGTACTTACTCGATGGAACTATCTAGTTGGACTGCTGCAAATTTGACCACCGAGCATTAGCATTTCGTGTGTATCAAATTGTCTGCGTTTAGTGTCCACGCGAATTTGCATTGTCACATACAGGAATAGTAGTGACGGTAAATTACGAGGATGGCAATTCATCGAAATACGCTCAACTTCTCGGCTTCTCTTCGGAACTTACTACAATCAGTTATTTGTCGAACGCATATTTAAGAAAACAGTGCTCCGAGCGCAAGGCTTGCCACAGATGGCAAACACGAACGCGAAGTTCCTGTTTCGACAAGTTATTCATGCAACATCATACAAGTCCAATCATCTAACGGCTTAATTTTCTGGCTTTGCACACACACATCAAATCTGGTCGAGTGGCTTTGGCTT
The DNA here is from genome assembly GCA_022876805.1 of Osperalycus tenerphagus. Classification (NCBI taxonomy): domain Eukaryota; kingdom Metazoa; phylum Arthropoda; class Arachnida; order Sarcoptiformes; family Nematalycidae; genus Osperalycus; species Osperalycus tenerphagus. The sequence goes on along the minus strand of JAGGCA010005404.1, from coordinate 107,140 downwards.
TGGCTTTCTGACCGACAGAGTCAAGTCGACCCGCAATTTAACTACGATGAAAGATGACCTGCCGAAAAGCGAGCCGAAACCCAACCCCAAGACACGGAACCACAACTGCGAACTCAAACATTTCAATTTCAGTTTGTTGTCAAAAACAAAACACAACGTCAACTAGACATGAAATGAATTTATTCTCATTTATATATTTTACTGTTCTGCATAAATAACTATTTACAAAGATTTCATGTTGTCGTAAAGAAAGAAGAATAACAAGGAGAAGATGAAGAAGATGAAGAGTGCGCTGCACAAATCTGTTAAAAACTGTTCAAACTCGTTGATAAAAAGAATGCACTAAGAATCGATTCGTAGATCTGGAGAGAAGAGAGACGAGAGATGGAGATAAACAGAACACAATTAAAATCAACGTTGTATCTCTCTGTGTGTGTTTGTGTGTGATTGCAATCAAAATCGATTACGGTCAGTGGCGTGGCGGTTGTGGTCTGGACTGGTCTGGTCTGGTCATAGACACAATCAGCATCACGATCACGATCACGAAGAACACATTTACAATTAACGATGTCAGGTAAGAGCACGATCAACATTTAGATAAGCATTTGAGAAGAGATGTCTTGTTTTCATTCACATCAAATCAAATGACAGCAATTCAGCGTACTCAACAAATAACTTGCAGTCGTCGTCGTCATTACTCGACCGTAATGATTGGGTTGGTGTTGCGTAATCGAGATATCAAAAGATTATTATTTTAAAAAAACGATATGCAAAAAATACTATGTTAAAATGTAACCATTTATGGCGAATGGCAACCTTGTAGAAGTGAAGTGGGGGAATCTTGTCAAAATTCGATTTAACTTGGTTTTTGTTGTTGTTGTTGTTAATTCGACATCTAACTCAAATCTCGGTCAGCAGTGACAAGAGATGAAAATAAATAGGCAAAGGTAGTGCGATGCGATGCGACTTTTTCTTCAATCAAATTCGAATCGCAATTAGCCGTTTGCAATTTCCAAGGTTGCTCTTATAAAAACAAATCAACTCATTTGACGTAGCATATATGAAACAAAAAGGTTATCAAATTTGAGATGGTCTTGTCTCATTGAAGAAGCGGTAGGTAAATTAATTAGAACCTAATTAAATGCAAATTATTCGCGGAAGAATTAATTCGATAGCAGAGAGTCGAGTCGGGTAGTTGATAGATAGTAATTTCGAGATATTTAATCCCGCGAATTGTGTAAATTGGCGTGTTGATAATCAACCTGCACGAAAGTGACCTGCACAAATGCATCACAAAGAGCTTAATCAGCGGAAAAGCCGACGATGAGACTTGGGGTGTGCAAATAATTAGTTATCGCATTAATTCTAGCATGGTCTTACACGGAAGACTTTGTCAAACGTTAATACTTCCTACGCGAATGTTGCCAGTGCGACTGACCATCCTGTAGTTCGTCTTGTCGCCGAGGTGTACCACGTTTGTCAGGTCGCGAGTACAGCGCGGCAACATCAGCGTTTAGCGTAATTTCGTTGGAATCGCGAAAACCTTCATTGATTGTGCCTCGACCACCGCCACGCGAGTGATGATACGACTGGTGAGTGTGAGGATCGAGAGTTTCGAGACGAGCTAGGTTCGGTTTGTAAGTGGCTGTGGCCGCGGTCGTGTGTCCCGTGTAGCGAAGATTCTCCCAAGCTTGCTGATAGTTGCGGTAGAAACCACTCTGGTCACCACTGCTGTCGAACGTGCTGATTGTTTGAGCGTCAATTGATGACCGACTATTTTTCATCCTGAGCGAACACAAAGGAGAGAAGAGAGGGGACGAACGCAATTAGTGAATCGATGCCAAGTCGCACCACCCGAATCCAGCCCCGAATTCGTGTGCATGCATCAAGTTCATAAATCAAGCACAGTATTGAAAACAGAAGAGAAGACAATGAAGACACCAGCAGCGAGATGAATAACCGAGAAGCAGAGAAGCCGAGAAAGAGGTAAAAAAGTAGTTGTAGAAGAAGAAGAAGGGAACAATGAGGAGACGCACCGTAACCACAAACCGAATGTCACTCGGTAGCACAGAACAGACACAGGCAGTTTGAGCCCTCTCTCAAAGTGCCCACCGATGGTCATAACGATGTTAATAAACAAAGGCAATTACCCAAAATGAATGAATGGATATGATTGGAGACTGGAACTGATCAGTAACTAGGAATGTACGTCGAATGAGCAGCGGGACTCTCTCTCCATAATGCGACATTCACTCGTTCACTCCTCTTTCTTCGTGTTACGCTAATGGAAACGGAACAGTTTCGTGTTAGGTTAGTTGGTTAGTCGACAGAGCTCGAGACCATGCTGATGGAAGATTAGATGAAAACTCGGAAATTAGGTGAAAAACTCTGACAAGGAAGAGACCATTGGCACATGGAGAGCGGTGGGCAACAAATGCCGACAGCATTTCGTTTCGGTTTGGCTTCGAGGAAGTCATAGACCAAAGAGTAATGCTGTCAAGAAAGTTGGCACTTGACACTCACCTTCGGATAATGATCACAATAATGGTGACGACGGCTGCTAAGAAGACGAAACCACCAAATACGCCCAGTGCTATGATTCCACCCATGTTCAGCCTGGCTGTGGCGGCCTTGTTGCTGACGCGAAGACTGTCACCAATTTCATTGTCCTGAGTGCGGATCAGGGTCGGTCGGGAAGGCCGACTTGGCGGGACACGGCGCGTGCTGGTCGTGCTCAACGTCGTCGTCGATGACGATGTCGTTCTTGTGCGATGGTATAGATACGGTCTGGTCGTGGGCGCGGATGTCGAGCTGGTCGACGGACTGTACGCGATCTGGGGCGACTGAGGTCGGCTGTTTGTTCTAATGTTAAGTTGGGAGCCGTGCGAGTCTGAAACAAATACGGGTATGGGTCTCTGAGTGCTATGTGTCACTGTTGATACAGGACCGGCTTTGGGAGCGAGGGTTTTGGGTTTGGGTGTTGTACTTGTGACACTTGTCGTAGGTTTGCTCGTGGTTGTTGTGGTTGTGGTTGTCGTGCTTGTTGTTGTTGTACTGCTTGTTGTCGATGGCCGCTTATCTGCATGCATTAGTAAATCAAACAAACAAAACAATCATGCATTAATTGAGTGTATTTGTAGGCAGAGCAGCATTCATTGAAATGCATTCAAATGCAAATTCGCATACACATTCACATTCGCAATCGACATTCTCATTCTCATTCACATGCACATAACGGATCTTGTATGATCATTGATCAACATGCCATTGCATAAATCATGGCCACATCACCGTTGATGTTAGTTACCTAGAACTAGAACTAGAGCCAGATGAATCCGTTAGCGAGCTTAGCATTACCTCTGCAGAAGGGCGAGTGACCATCCCAGTAACCGGCATCGTTGCAGGTGATGACATGATCTCCGATCAGTTCGTAACCGGGCCTGCACTCGTACCGGGCGATCGTGCCGAATATGGTTATGTTCGATGAGAGGGTCACGATGCCGTTGGCCACTAACGGGGGCGACGGGCACAGGATGGGCTCGCATCTGGGCGGAGGACCGTTCCAGCGCTCGTCGGTGTCGCAGGTGAGATGTGCGCGACCCACAAGAACATAACCGTCATTGCAGGAATAACTTACTCCACTTAGGAAGGATCTTGAGTTATTCTGCAAAATATAATTGCCGTTCGAAATGGACGCTGGGTAGCCGCATTCGAGATCTGCGAGAGCAAGAAAACGAGAAATGCGAAATGCGAAATGCAAATGAGATACGCCCGTGATGGGCCATTCGAGTGTTTTGAGCAATTACATTTGCATTTCGGTGAAAAATCGCTGAAGAATCCATTTGGCAAACAGGTTCTGACGCTGGGTCCCATGATCTGATTTCCCTGGGTGCAGCGATATTCGATGTGGGACCCAATGTCAAAGTCCTTGGCCAGAATGGTCGAATTGGCCGGTCGATCAGGCTTGCCGCAACTTAGCGGCTTGTGCTGGCAGATCAAGTTCAGATTGAGGTTGCAGTTCGTGTCACTCCACAGCCATCCCTTGGAGCCATCGAAACGCGAGCAATTCTCATTTGTTCCCGGAAGATTCCAGAACGATATCTGAACATCTTTGCCATTAATCCACTTCCAATTACTGGGATTGCGCTGATCGCGAACAGCGCCCAGCCAGTACTGACCAGCCGGGTCATTGCGATGTCGACGGTAAAGTTCCCAGCTGAGGAAGCCTTGTAGAGCGGGAGACGTCTCGTCGACCAGCGTGCCGCCGCGGATCTCGCAGAAGCGACGAGCATTGTCGAAGTTCATGGGTTGGTTGTTGTAAAAAATGTAGCACTTGCCATTGTACGTTGCTGTTGACCCGAGCGGCTGGTCACGGAACGATGGGCATTGCTCGATGGAAAGAGCTGCACACAGAAATCAAAAGACGAACACAATTGCATTAGTTGATCAATGTGCATTGTCAGCGTGTTATTAATGTGGTCATCGGCAATCATACCGTGGTCCGTGTAAACGAACGTCTCGCAGATGGAGAGCGGTTGGCCGCCGGGTGCCTCAAGGTGGACGGACACGAACGCGCCGGGCAGCGGCCGAGTGCACGGCAAGAAGAGCGGTTTGCCTTCCTCGATGAAACCTGTGTATTTACTGCAGATCGGATTCACCCCCACATCAGGCCGATTATTTCCTACGCGAACCACGATCGTTGCAGGTCGCCGATTCGCTGAAAATCGCAATCAAACATTTAATTGAACGACGTTAATTGAAATTCTTAATCGGTAATTAACATCGACAACAGCGTCCCACAGTCACAGGAAAAGCGGCAGTTGGCACTTGAGAAAAAGCGAATTAGCACATGAATGTTGATTGATTACTTCTTGTATGGTGATAAAGAATAATAAGAAGTGCACAGAGCGTGGAGCGAAGGGTGGCTCAATAAAAGCGAGAAGAATTCCTGTTAATTCGAGTGACAGAAGTGGCGAAACGGGCACAAAGGTATGAGATGTAGAGCCGGTCTCTCGTTTCTCTGACTGTGCCAAGTTCTCAGATTGCTGGATTGTTACTTTTATGTCGGATCCGCGAGATGCGGATGTCAGATACTCACAACAGCACGATGTACCGAAATCGATTCGCACAAGTTGCACCAGATAAGGCTCCAGCAGATTCACGTACCACCATGGCGACCTTTCAATCTCTGTCATCGTGCACGTTGTTGGATGATAGAACGTCGATGTCGAGCCATCGACCGCCTTCTGTGCACTTCCTTGACCGGCCGTCGATGACTGCATTGCCGCCTTGCCAACGCCAACGTTCAGAACTGCATGAGACCGAGATGAAAATGAAGATGAGAGGGAGAATGAACGAAATAACGTGAATGAAATGCATGAATTCGAAATTGAAATGAAAATAACGGCCGGATAATGACAGCTCGCCGTTTACGAAAGGCTGCTAAAATTATATGGCGCATAATGGGACTCGATTAAATTCAGTTCGTCTTCATCATCAGCATCTATCAAAAATAAATGGGCCCGATTGCGATCGCGAGTGCTCGATTCTCACAGTTCGTTGCGGTGCCGGTTGCATAAATTGTCCGTCATCTCGGCAGCGATGCTTGAATTATTGCCCGAACCGAACGTGCAATCGGCAAACAGGATCGGGATGAAGATGAGGAATGCGCGACGATGATGAGGACGGAACTGAACTGAACTGCACTACTTGCCAAGAATGTTGACTCGTCTCTCGTGGCCGTTTTTGAAGTACCGTTAAATTGTGTGTATGTGTGTGCCGTGTATCGCTTCACTTGCTAAATCTTAATCGCTTTTTTATCATCGAGCATCGACTGAGTGAGGCTGTTTTGTGCCTCTACCTCTACATCCGTGCATCGTCGTCATTGACTCGACTCGACGAGAGACAAACATTTTTATATAAAAATAGTTCGCATTTAGTCACATATTCTTCCTGGGTTTGCCCTTCTTCTGTGCGTTTGTGCACCACACTATTTTGATTGCGATTAAATTACGAATTCAATTAGCTACGCAATTTTATCAGCACTAAATTTGGAATTTGTTGTTAGTCTGTTATTTGCGTTGTCATTTTGTTTGCCAGATTGGGCATCGAGATCGGGATTGGGATCAGAATCGGGGCTCAAACCTCATTCGCGCTTGAGTTATATGCCTGCTGGCTCGATGGCTTAGAG
>JAGGCA010005404.1:81912-92528 GCA_022876805.1 Osperalycus tenerphagus | reverse complement strand
GACCGAGACCGAGACCGAGACCGAGAACAGAGAAGGGAGAACACAGAGATTGAGTCGAGATAGACAGCAACGAACTCTGCAATCTGCAATCTTATCACTAAATGAGAACTAATTTTCGTGCCGATTTCAGGCATTCTGCATAATTTTCGTCCATTAATACACACTCGTGTGGCCAACATTAGAGCGGCGCGGCAGACCTTCAACTTGGAGACGATGCCGAATTGGAGCCAAAGCCAGCCAGTTACTTATCGTTAGAACAGTCCGCAAAAGGTCGTTAGAACAACGATTGTAGCGTAACGCCAACCGTGCCGCGGATTGTACGCAACACAGTCCAATAGGCGACAAAAAATGCACAAAATACAATAATACGGGTAACGAGAATGCTGCCTAACGATTGGGACACGGACAACGAGACAGGCAGACAAGGGTTCAGAATTCACTCGGATCTGGGATCTAAGGATTCGAGATCACAGTTAGCGGTGTGTCGGTGTGTCACTACTCAAATCGAGCCGACAAATTAATGACGGCTTGTTACATAGCTAATGTCATCGAATTGGGCTGCGGGCTTGTACTCGATTTCAGTGTTGGTCCGCGCGATCTCCGTCCCCCTCCGTCCCCCTCTGTCCCCCCGTTCCTTCCATTATTATCTTTATGACTATGACTATATGTGTGACTGATCACCATTACAATTACTATTACTGTCACCATTACAATAACCATGCTCGCCCCGAAAATGAGTTCGCTTCAATTCACTGTGACTGTGACTTTCAACTTAAACCTTAAACTCATAAAGACATGTAGACATGTAGTGCTTGTTAAAGTAGTAGCGCTGCGTTTCATTTGTATCACTACATTCACAATTCACAATTCAACATTCGACGTTTGCGTTAATTCTAACTACTAACGAACGTTCTGTTTTTATATGTTTTGCTATACTTGTTTCAGATCAGTTTCAGTTTAACAACATTCGCATTTCATTTGGTTAACTAGCCGAGTTCAATGACTTAGAAAATGTGCAGCCTTCGAAGTTGTTATGCCGAAGAAGAAGTTAGTTGATAAAAATGTGGCGTGAATTTTCAATGTTGAATGTCGCCGTCAGAAAATATTCGCTGCGAGCTATTCAGTAACGGAACGACGCCGCTCAGCTCCGGCAGCATACCGATATCGATATGGACATGCCTGACATGACAGAACAACAATTGGAGAGCGAACGCCAAATAATTGCGTTGACGAACACTTTTCCGAAACATTCAACGCAACGCTAATTGCCGTCACCGTCGTGATTTGCGCAATTCTTCGTCTCCGTTTCACTTCACTGTCATCCCGTTATCGTTCCACGTTTTCTTAATTTCCTCGTCACCCTCACCCTCACCCTCACCCTCACTGTCTCGTGTCCGTAACGGTTAACGGTGACAGTGTCGATTTCAGTGTCGGTGTCTTCTTCATCTTCTTCCGGTGCTCCTTAGAATGCCATTAATCAGACCTCTTCCGCACTGAAACAGCAACTCATTAATCAGTCGATGGCATAATAAGAGCCGATCACAAATACCGTGATCAGCATCCTGATGCTATCGTCAGAAAGAGCTGCCGATGATGATAATGATGACGATGATGCAGTAATAGTTGAAGTGGCAGCTCGTCGATGCCTTCCAAATCATTCGTACTTGTGCCCCAGAGCGAATAACAGTAGTTAAATTCGACATCGACGTAACCGATTCCGAGCAATGACAGTCGGTGTGAACGCGACGCGAGTCGTGAGAACCGAACAAGAGAGAGAAATATTTAGAAGGAAAAGACGAGCAAATCATAATGAAATTGTGCTACAACAAAAAATCAGTTGGTGCCGTTTTAATTAGTCTCGACTTTGGTTATCGGTTAAGTGCATGCTCGAGAAGAGAAGGAAGCAAGCAAGATGAAACGAGAAGAGAGAAGAAGACGGCTTGTCTTAGACGAGACGAGAACTTCTTCGAGAACCTGTTCGACACCGAGGATAGATAAGATTTTAATTGAAGTAATTCCGTTTCGTTCCGTTCCGCTCACCATCGGCACTACGCTCAACGACGGTATTTGTAGTTGATTTACCTGTAAATCTGATATACTAAATAAGGACAGCGACGATTCATAATGGCAATGATTTACGACCGGCCAGCGAGTCGATAGCATTAAATTGGCCACTAATGGCATTGAACCTGTTTGCATGATGGCGCGGTGGTGATTTAAATAAAACGACAAGACAGCAACATAATTAGTGATTAGTGTTTGTGTATTTGTCTCTTTGTTCGGTATATCGGTGACGAAAATAGTAAACGACGCGTAACACGAACAGAAAGAAACACGAACAAGGTTTACGAACATGTTCAGGTTGTGGTGGTTCGATAGTCATCGTGAATGACTCGAGTCGACAGCTAATCGCTAATCACCACGTTGCAGATTCGGGTCCCGGTTATTTCGGTGTCAGTCCGACTCTATCTTTATCGATAATGATAGAGGATAATACCGAGATTAAGATGCAAGCGTCATCAATAAGGATTTGCATCTGGTATGTGTGTGTCCTGGAACCAGACAGACGTCAGAGCGCACCCATCACCTGTCACTCATCATCCATACCATCTTCATCCATCTCCAACATGCCTACAGGTTTCTGGCTTATGCTGGGCAATGAATTCAATGAATTAGTGTAAGAGTGTTGTGGGACAAAAAGAAAAATTGCCGAAAAAGCACTTTCGAACGAGTATTCGAGAGACAAGTGACAAATATTCTCATCAAGGATAACGTTTATGACAAAACAAAGGAAAAAGGAACGACATAGAAATGCGGTCAAAGATTCCAATGTGAACATGGACACAAGAGAAAAACATTGCGAATCGAGTCGAGTCGATATAAACGTTGAGAAAAATGTGTCTCCAATTTCCCAATTCAATTCATGAACTTGTTACACGATTATAAATGCGAGTAATTATATTACGTGACGACGAAGTCGAGTCGGCGCTTTTCAGTAAGTAATCAATTTTAAATTAAGGAAAATCCTATCGCATGAGTTGTGCCAGCACAAAGAACACAAAACAAGACACGAACCACGTTTCTAATTTTCACCCAACATTCGAAAGGTCGCCAAATTCGAATCATGTATCTATGCGCGCGAGCGAGATCACAAATGAAAACTGACAAACCCACGTCGAGATTGAAAAAAAATTAATTAACTGAATCGAATGGTAGGCACGGTTTGACGCGGACTGGGCGTCACGTTCGTTAAGTTGTGCCGTTGGTTAAATTGAATGTCGAATTGTAGGTAGAAATGGGTGCATTTGCGGTGATCAAATTGGTTTGCTCACTGCGAACGCGGCGGTGAACAGGCATAGATTAGACTAATTCGTTTCGCTAAGGCCAATTCACCGACATGATTAGTCGCTCCAGTTGCGCATTTCAATATTCACAGAGAATGTCACGCTCGTGTTCAACTAGTGATTGGCAGGACTCGGGCCTCGAGTCCTGACTCTAAAGACTCGAGGCTCGAACTTCGACGAGTCTCGAGCCCGGGAGTTGGGACTCGATCCCACCGAGCCTGTCTTAATTTAAAAAAACACGCGCATGATGACAGCTCTGTGTGCAGCATTGGGCAAAAATCTTTCGTAATTTGCATATCGCAGTATACTGGTAGTTAGACTCGTTCTCAATTTGCTTTTGACCATTACGAAATGACCAATGTTGATTTCCGACGACCCGCAGGACCGAATCTGAATATTTGACCGATAACTGAATGATACCTGCACCAATTCTGATATTTGGCAAGTGAGCCGGGCAATAGTATACCTTCACTATTGTCTCGAGACATGCCTCTACGTAAACCCAATCGGCAGTCGTAAATCTACTGACAAGACTTCTGTGTCATCCATTGTACTTTATCGAGTGTTGCATTATAATACCAATACATAACACGAATAAGTGAGTCAAAACGTAAAGGTCGTGCACCCATCCTGAGGACTCGAACTCGGCCCTGAGTCTAAAAGAGTTTCAAGTCTTGTCCATCACCATGTCCGATGCTTTTCCAACCCTCGATACTCATCGGGGCGACCAGCGTGACGAGGAGCGCCGATCGAACACTGATTCGAGCGAGTCCGTTTCCTGAGATGCCATTACAGTTACAATTATTTGACGAATGAGCGCACTGACAATGCAAAATTGAGGCACAGTTGCAATTCGAGACGCATTATGAAGTATGTCATGAGCAGTGACGCCGTCGACTAGAGTGCGTCAAGCATTTCGAACGAGTTGAGGTACGATTGCGGTTATGATCACCGATTAATGAGAAGGACAGTAACAGGGTGTGTGAAGTCGACTGGCATGTAGTCAAATTCGGGTGAGCGCAGGTACAAAAGCGAATGAAAAACGCGAAAAGCGGTCAATTTGGCTCAGGCTCGATTCGTCTCGTGTGAGATCCTTCTATTCGCTCTCCAAACTAGCAGATTCACAGCGATGCTAATTAGAGCCACGAGAAAACAATGAACGATCATCTAGACTATTACGCGTAATAGTTATGTCCAACTATCATCGTCGAAGCCACCTGAGCACTGAAACACAACTCAACTCAACTCATGTTTCCATTGTCCAATTTTGCGTCAGAAGTGAGCTAAAATTACGTACTTAATCATCCATTCCGAAATGTGGGTCTAGACTGAGCAGAAAGTGAAACAATTAAATGCCGCGATACGAAAGTGTTGCCAAAGGTGATATACGCCAAATAAAATTCATTAATCAACATTCGATTGAAAAAAGGTGGCCACTGGCCAGAGTGGCGAGCAGAACAGATACTTGCAAGAAGCAAATCAAGAAGAAGAACAGATTTACGATTGTGATCATGATTGCATGACACGAATTTGCATTAGGTGACGAAGAAACAGACGCCTTGCACGAGCAGAACAAACTGAACGCACTAGCAAATAACAGAAACAGTGTCATTAAACTAATTAACACAGATCGTGTTAAATAATTGTCGAGATTAGTGACTGACGCGTGAGAATCGCGATCGAATTTACATGTCGATGATTTCACTTTCCTTTAATTGTATTTTGACGCGGCGCGGCGGGTTGTAATTGCGAATGCGATTGCGATCGTCGTAATTGAGATTTGTAATTGCGACTGTGACTCGTATCGAGCTGGCACCGCACTAAATGCGTTACGTAAGCTAAAAGTAAGCGAACACAATCGGAATAAAATGAAAGGTGATGGTAATGATTGTATACGAAATTGATGTCGGTCGGCAGGCGGCCTGTTGCAGGCCATCGAGGTAAATGAGAAGTTTGTATGAGCAGGAAGGGACACGTGATGTGCCACCAGTCAAGACAGCGCAAAAATCGACTTCTTGTCCACACCATGCTTAATAAATGCACTTTAATAGCTTATTAGAATAACAATTCTAAAAAACTTCTTAGAAAACTAACGCGTTCGTTACAGAACTGACTGCTTATCAGGACTGTTCAGAGCGCCTTCACGGCTCAACACATTTCGACTTCAGGGCATAGATTGCCAGCCGTCCTCTGATCCCATTGATGTCGGTAATCATCGTGTTGATACTTGTACGCAACTCGGCGAAGACTTCGTCGTACTTGATAAACAGATTGGCAGCATTTCGCTCGCCATTGATGGCGAGGGGAGCTATCGAGGAAAACTGCTTCCCAAATTCTTCCTCGCTTTCTGGAATAAGCCGCTTCTCCTGAAGAGATCTGGACAGGCAGTGCAGACGATGGACGATCTTCTCTACTGTGCTGATGTCCTCTTTGTGCTCCTCTGTGGCACGATTCAGCTGCACAACGAGCTCTGTGATTTTGGCCGTCAAATCGGTTCGCTGGCCAGTCATCTCCTCGAGTCTCTTTATATTAGAGTCTGTCCCTCTCTCGAGCTCTGAGATTCTGGCCGTCAAATCGGTTCGCTCGTCGGTCATCTCCTTGAGTCTCTTGATGTTAGAGCCCACCTCTGACTCGAGCTCTGAGATTCTAGCCATCAAATTGGTTCGCTCGTCGGTCATCATACTGAGCTTGTCGGTCATCTCATTGAGTCTCTTGTTATTAGAGTCCGCCTCACTCTCGAGCTCTGTGATTCTGACCATCAAGTTGGTTCGCTCGTCGGTCATCTCCTCGAGAACTTTTTCTTTTGTTTCTTCTTGCTTCTTGTTTATGTACTCATCTAATTTGTTCTGCAGGTCGCGAAACTTGCGCTCACGTCGAGCGCACTCCTCTCTGCGCTCCTTTTTGCAATTGTGGTAATCATTCTTCCAGTTATCCTTGCGCCTCTTGCACTGATCGTACTTCTCGTGCAACTTGACGTTCTCTTTCTCGAGTGTATCGTTGCTCAACTTCAAGTCCAGGAGCTGATCTTCGAGAGCCTCGCAGGTGATTTTCAAATCTTGGTGTTCCTTCCTGAGGCGATCGTACTTGGATCTGAGTCCGTGCAACTCTTCAAGGTGTTTGGCCACGTGTAAACGGGATTCGCGGGTTTGTTCGTTCAGTTCTGCGTGCTCCTGGATACACAACTTGTATTTGTTCTCCCAATTCTTCATATCTTTTTGTTGCTTATCTTGTCCCTCATTGAATGTGAGCCAGTCAGCCTCCAACTTCTCCGTTAACAATTTGATCTTGCTCTTCAATTCGTCATTCTCTTTCTCCAAGTGTTCGTAGTCATGTGTCTGTCGTGGTGCACTGTTGACTGGCACTTGCAGTCGGCAGTGCTCCTCAGCGACCACTGAGCTCTGTGCGATGTCCATCACTTGCACACTGGGTCGAATCGTACTGACCGACAAGCCGATTGCAGGTGCGGTAGTGATGCTCGAAGCGAATGCCGGCAGTGGACAAATGACAGCACTGGCAGCAGGAGCCAGGAACGTGGAGCGTTTTCGCTCTTCAGCCACGATTCGCGATATTCTTCGAGGATCGCGCGATGATGGCTTAAAGCTTTGTGAAGAGATAAAGGTGACGGGCATCTCGACGTCAATGTCGAGTTCCATCGGAATTGCAATCAAGTTGTCCTCCATGCGTGCGGTGTGCAATCACCGATGAGAGATTCAGGATCATGGATGAGGGGTGCAAGGAGCCCGATGACTGTTGCGCATTCACTGCACGGGACCAGATCACTGCCATCAGCACGGAATTTATTCCGATGCAATGCTGGCTGTTGACAGTGTCGAGCATTAGGAGACTGTAGGCCAGAAACAGGGCAGAACAGAACAGAACAGAACCAGAGACATGCGCAGTGAGATCAAAACGAGCGCTCGATTCAAACAAGTCAAGTTCACCTAAAATAGTTACATGTACGAATGTACGAATATCGGCCACCCAACTGGCCAGTTCTGGGTCTCCTATTTGTAGATTCACTATCTTCGCATCCTTATCTCTGTTACAATCTCACATCCTGGCAGTAGCGAATTGCGGCCATCAAATTACCACTATTACCATCGTTAAGAGCGTATCATAAAACATAAATTTATGTTTACAGTGGTATATCGAAAGAGGATCGAATTTCGTCCATATGGCATTCGTGGAAGAACAGCGAAACAGTGACAAGCAAAAACTCAAACTGAAAGCCCAAATGCACGTGTGTGTCATTAACCGATTTAGCATCGCACAGAATGAATACTTGTAGATAATGTCATGTGACTGACCCGGAAGGATTATAAGTGTGGTCGCCGCAGGTACCATCTCGCGATATGCTTGGTCCCAAGTGGCCCACTGGCTAGTGTGACTTTGAGGCATCACGAATGCTGAGAGGAATGCCGGAGGGTTGACTAAGTGGTTAGTTGGCCTGTTGTAATCGCTAAGCGTTGACAGGGACCACAGAAGCGAGAAAAATTGTCATTCGTGTTAAAGGCGATACGAATTGGGCGATTGAGTTGTGTGCAAAAGTTATTTTAATGCCAATATCGTCAATAATCGCAGAGCTAGGGAGAAACAGAACTCTTTTCAATGGCGTCCCCACTTGGAAATTCTCCTCTGATTCTTTTACCATTGTGCAAGAGACATATGAATGGCCCAGTGGCACACCATGCCAACAATGAGCTCAAGGATAGATGAGCAACAGTAAAGCAGAGAAATACCTGTGCCGTGGGCTGTACAGCCTGTACTTGACCTAGTTGGCGCTCTGACGAAGCAGACAAGCAGACGGAGAGACACAGTTTCCTGACAAGAATCAAGCAAGAGAGGTGGACAGGTGTTGGTGACCATCAGGTTTGGGCGACCCTCAGTCGACGGTGTTCAATCTGCGCGCTATTGGCAGGCTTTGATTCACCCGTGCGCAAGGCGGAGACGAAGAGTCGTTCCGTTCGATCGGCGACAACAAAGAGCAGGAACGGTGCGATTAAAGGTCCAGTTGCGGAGCAGGTACACAAGGAGGAGAGGTTTGAGTGACCATGTCCACCGAGAAGGCATTACCGCGTCGCGCGACGCACTCGGGTAGTTGGTACGCGGCCTCCTGTAAGTCGAATCGATGCCCTTCCCCATCATCTCAACTCTCATCTTACACTCGCTCATTTCTCTTTTCGCTTTTCGCTAGCCCGCGAACTTCGCCACCAGCTGGAGAACTGGTTATCATTAGCTGGTCCGTCCAAATTCGGTCCTGCTCGGGCCATCATTGCACCGTTCGTGATGCCTGCACTCGACTCTGGTCGCTCTTCTCACCTTGTTTTCCATTTCCATTTCCATTTCCAGTCACGCTGGCTATCAGTACTGTGGTGCATGTGCTGCCTTTGCCTACAAGGAGGTCGCGCCCGACATCGTGTAAGTGATCATGTCCGTCCCGCACCCGCCGAGCACATGGTCACTGCTATGCCATTTGCATTCCAGGAAGCGTGTCTTCATCCTGGGCCCGTCACACCACGTCCGACTCGGTGGATGTGCGCTCAGTCCAGCCAAGGTGTATCGCACTCCGTTCTACGACCTCACCGTCGACCAGAAGGGTGAATCGTCAATACGATGTGTCCATGTCTTTATGCGTGTCGTGCTGATGCACGTTTTACGCTTTTTGTCCTGTAGTGTACGACGAGCTCTTCCAGACATCCATGTTCGAAGAGATGACGCTGCACACGGATGAGGATGAGCACAGCATCGAGATGCACCTGCCTTACGTGGCCAAGGTGATGGAGATGTACCAGAACCAGTTTACCATCGTGCCGGTCATGGTGGGCTCGCTCAACGCCGACAAGGAGGCCAACTATGGCAAGATCTTTGCCAAATACCTCGCCGATCCGGACAATCTCTTTGTCATTTCGTCGGACTTCTGTCATTGGGGTAAGCGAGCGAAACAGATCGATGCGTTTCCGTGTGGCAATCGTCTCATTACACAATCAATGCACTCTCATTTCAGGTGCTCGCTTCCATTATCAATACTACGACAAAAGCTGGGGTGATGTCTATCAGAGCATTCAGAAACTCGATGAGATGGTGAGAACTTCTCACTGAGAAGTCTGCGTACTGCTTTGTTGTTGAATTGGAAACGTGAGACGAGTTTCATGCGTCTTTGCAGGGCATGAGTGCAATCGAGGAACTCTCGCCTACGGGTTTCACTTCATATCTGAAGAAGTACGGCAATACGATCTGTGGCCGTCACCCAATCGGTGTTTTATTGAATGTACGTAGCACTCGAGGACGCTCGGCACTTTTCTATCGAATCGATTCTACTGTCTTCTTTACTTTCCCTTTCATTTCCTCTCCCCCTTCTCTCTCCTGACAGGCCGTCCACACGTTGCATAAGACCGGAAACGGACACGAAATGAAGCTCAAGTTTCTCAACTACGCGCAGTCTTCGCAGTGTGTTTATATGCACGATTCCTCGGTCAGTTATGCGGCCGCCAGTTTGCGAATCATCAACACCAATTGACGGTAGCTGAGGGATTATGTGCCTAATTAACGATTACATTTACATTTAGGGGAACTGATTTTGTACTTGTTGATTAATCTTCTGCTGCTAACTGACCGAATCATTGACTTGCGACGTGCCACCCTCAGAGAACTTGTGACACGAATATTAATTGATTGGATATTGATATGATTATTTTGTAGGCAATATTTATGAGACTTTGCGACTTATATTTCCGAAATTTTTGTCAAACGTCTTTGAGGTGACTGAGATGATCATCACCGAGGCAGAAGACCGTCATTGGTCATTGTCTTTCGAGTGCATTCGCATGTATTGATATCATGATTGTGAGCAATTCTAATTTGCTAATGATATTTAACGAACAGAATAACGACAACGGAGCACGATAGACATACATACACAACACACACCGATCGTTTCGTAAGAGAACCTCTTCGCTCTAATTATTATTAATTTGAATGGGCATAATGCTTCACGATGAGGAGAAAACAGAGCATGATCGTCGTTCTGTCGCGGCGCTCTGTGCACTTAACGCGCTCGAAACACGTACTTTCAAACATATTTGCCACCGGTCGGTACATTACCGATGTTAATTACAATTATAATTAGCACCGTATATGTTAGTTAGGTGGCCTCTGATTTATTTTTACGAGTCTGTTGTTTTTTTACAGACTCGCACACGTTTTATATACAAAAAAGAGGGAAAAAGCAAAACGCACGAAAAAAAAACAAAAAAGCAGCTAGAAAAAGTGAGA